>PVJA010028922.1:0-27149 GCA_004027025.1 Myocastor coypus | reverse complement strand
TCTAAGCAACATCAATAGGGAGGTGGGTCATGCCCACACACTGTACTCTGTAGAACGATTGTGAGGACAATATGCAATATGTCAACTTTCAAAGAAAAGAAAGGGGAAAAGAAAAAAATAATAATGTTGATTTAGAAGGGTTATTGTTTAAATGTTTGATCAATCTTATATACCTATATGTATTAATCTAAACTGATCTGATGATGAAAATATGTAATATAACCCGTGTTAAATTTAAACAATAAAAAATAAATAAATAAAATAAAATAAAAAAATCTTGAGAGGTCAGAATCACTGGCTGAAATTTAATCACTCCTGTGGACTAGAGGCAGGAATAACTGACATTCTACTTATGGATAATTCACAGCCCTTGCTTAAAATTTGGAGAATAGTCCCGTAGAAAACTTTAGCATGAAAGTGTCACCAATATTTGTCAGTGTCTGTCCCCAAAGTAGTAGCTAAGTTAGTACAAAGGAAAAAGTTGTCTCTGCAAGCTGAAATTTTAGCCCCTAGACTCATTATCTGGATAACATTAACCTTTTAGAGCACTGTTTATCTCACTTTAAGGAGGGGATAATAATAGGGAAGGGTCTTTAGGGTGTTGGACTCATAGTGATCCTTCTGTTTACAGCCTCCCAAGAGTTGTGATTACAGGTGTGCGCCACCATGCCCAGTCTCAATTGCCATCTCAGCGCACCCTGGGGGTGGGGCTGGTGGTACACCAGGCCTGGGAATCGAAACCTCAGCCCCTGTACTTGCTTGCTAATGAATGTAAGGACCAAAATTTCAGCTTGTAAAGACAACTTTTTCCTTTGTACTAGCTTAACTATTAGTTTGGGGACAGACACTGACAAAATATTGGAGTCACTTTTGTGCTAAAGTTTTCTAAATGACTTTTTCAAAACTTTCCACTGAGCTATTTGGCCAGCCCCAATAATATTAATAGTTTTGGATAGTAATACTTTTGTAATCATTTCTTGTATGAATTAAAAGGGATACAATATAGTACATGGTGCACAATAGAAATTCACTACTCTTTATTTTAATATTCTCTCCTGAATTAGAAATTTTAGTTTATTAAGAAAACATTTTCAGGTATAAATGAAAACATTATTCTGCCTGTGAATTTCCACTTTCTTCGTGACTTGCCTGTGCCTAGAATAATGCTATGAGAAAATAAGGTAAATGATGATGTAATCTTTCAGCTATTCTGATAAGGCCATAAGTCATACACAATTACATAATAAGAGAATGCCTTAAAGTGTACACTGAAGAAACTCTCAGAGTTACACAAGGTCTTCCTCAAGGAAAACCCCAAAGGTATTGTAAGTGCAAAGCTTTTGTTTTGTTTTGCTCTTATTCTAGTCTTTCCAGGAGCTTAACTAATGTATAAAGTAGTACATTCATATTATAGTTTCTATCTCATACTAGAAATTTTTAAAATGAACTTTCTATGTACATAGTTTTAAGTGGAGATCTTATAGAAATGAATGTTTCACTCTTCATGCATGGAGAAAGAAAAAACAGCTGAGAAAGGGAGATCAGGTGCTGTTTTATAGTTTCTCTTGAGGTGGAACTCCAGAGTGAGTCGAGAGAGAAGTAAAAATAAGAAAAGAATGTTGACAGGAATATTAACACTGTGGCAGCTAAAGGAAGCAGTGAAACGCTAGGTGAAACCCATCGTGCAGTTTGCCACGCATTATTTCAGAGAGGGACTGCACACTCAGTGAGGAAGGCGGCTGGATAGTTAAGCCCAAGGTCTACCTCCCAGGACCCATTCTATAGATAGAGATAAAGGTGGTTCATTACTCCAGCAGAGAAATGAAATAAAGGCTTAGGGAGCTGACAGCAATGTGGTTTCAGATGGACTGTACAAACAAGTAACTCTATGACCAAAAGTAAATGACCAAAACCAGCCTACTCCCTGATCCTAATCAGATAGACTGGCAAATTGGTTATTATTAACTTCACTGTTAATAATAACATTATTCAATGTTAATAAGTCCAAGGTCCAGATCCAGAACTACCTAAGGCCAAGAAGCACCAAGTGTCTTAGAAAGCACCTTTGACAGAAAAGTTAAAAAGCATTTTTCCATATCTTGATTGTAGTGAGCAAATGTTGACCATGCAACATATCCTAAAATAAATAAATAAAGATAAAAATGTAGGCGGCATAATTATAAGCCACAGTATTTTCCTGCACCTGCTTGCTCTATTTACTCATATTTATGAGACATCTTCAGGTTAGCTTTGGCAAAAGGCGCAGTCTGAGAAGAGTCCAGGGTCAGCAGTGTCAGAATCTCCTAGAAGTTAGTATTTATAAGCATCATTTCTTAAAGGGAATTTAATTTGAAGCATTTAATTCTGAATGCAAAAACAATGGTCAACAAGAAGGACTGAGGGATCTAATGATGCACACATTGAAAACATGACTTAATAGGGAAGAAATAACACATTCTGAGTTATTCTTAGATTTTAATTGTTGTAAACCTTACATAAGTATTAACATATTAACAGTTATGACCATTTACTAAATCCATAGTTCTTTTTCTAAAGGTGAAACAACCAAGCTTTATTTTTACAAAAATCAAAGTAGTAGCATGCTTTCACAGCCTACCCTGAGGGTAGCTCAGAATCCAAAGTGAAATGAGGACGTAGTACCCCATGAGGCTGGTCAAACTGAGGGTTCTGGCAGAAGGTGATTGATTCCTTAGAGTCAGAGGGCCACTGTGAAGGGAGCACTACTTCCCCTCCTTGTAAAAGACACCCATGGAGCAAAGCATGACAAGCATGCTTGGATCGGCCCTTCCAAGCCAGACCCTTGCTCTGACCTCACTGAGGAGTGAGCATTTTCCTATAACATTAAGTGCTGTCTGCTCCTGGACTCTGAGAGTCCTGCATCTCCAGGGCCCGAGACTCCTGCAGAAACCCACAAATCTTGATGTAACTTTTATATAATACACTATTTCTCAAATAAGATTTTACACATTTGTATTTGGACAAAGTATCAAGTATTTATAAACTTGATGGGGTGCTAGCAATACTGAAGCAAGTTTTCAAACTTATAGCTACAAGTTCCACAAAATCTAGTGGATATATACCTAAACATAAGTAGATATTTATCTGTAACACCAGTGTTGCCAGTATTATCGAACAGTATAGAGTGAGCTAATAGACTTGAAACTGTGCCAACCACATAAGACTTCATTTCTGTAAGCTGAGCCAAGTGAATTCCTTTACTTAATCTTTGATGATTATCTTTCCTTCATTTTTGTGATGAAAAGTAATCCAAGAACTGTGTTTTACTTTCTGGTGCCATCTTTATTAATTTTTTTCCTTTAAAAATATTAGCCAGGCATGGTGGCATAAATTTGTATTCCAAGCACCCAGCAAGCAGGGTTACAAGGATTATACCAAGTTTGAAGGCAATCTAGGCTACTTAGATTGTTCAAGGACAACTTGGACTACATAGCATGGCCCTGTCTAAAAAAAGAAAAAAACAAAAAACAAAAAACAAAAACACAACTAGGAGAAAAAACCCAAAAAAATTTCAACTTAGAAAAAGAGACTATACTTATATGTGAAACAAAACAGACTTCCATGTGTGAACATTGTACTGTCTCCCCTAGTATAAAAAACTAAAAGAGTAAATAAGATCCAAAAGGTACAATAGATTTGATGAAAAGGAAAGAAGTCACTCAAAGAGAAAGAACTGGGATGGAGAAAAGGAGAAAAGAAGGAAGAAGAAATTTATCTATCTATCTATCTATCTATCTATCTATCTATCTATCTATCTCAAATAGGTAAGATAATTACACTATTAATTTCTGTTAGTTTATTAATTTCTGTTAGTTTAGTTAATGCTTATACTGTTTGATCAATTTTGCATATTTGTTTCTGGTAATCTGAGCAATTACTTTTAAGATAACAATATCTAATATATTAGCCATTGTTAATATTTTCTTTTTAAAATGTACTTGGAACAGCCCAGACTCATAGTGAATCTTCTGATTTTAGCCTCCCCAGAGCTAGGATTATAGGTGTGCACTACCATAGCTGTTCTTGCTATCAGGCTCGGTGCCTTGGAGTTGTGCTGGGGATTGAAACTGGGTCCTTGCACTTGCCAGGCAGGCTATTAGACTACTGCACTATCTCCCTAGGACCTAAATTCTTTTTAAAAATACAAAAACATACTGTAATAGTACTAATATAACTATTTTTCAATGTGTGATAAGCAATGAACATATTCTATCATACATAACTGTATATTTCCTAGCTTAAAGTTATTATCTTAGTACAGTAACACCATGAAAATCAGGAAATGAATGCTAATACAGGATTAATTCCAAATACGCAGATCACATTCAAATTCCATTTGTTCCACAAACAGCTTTGAAACAAAGAGATCCAAGATCACCACAATCCAGAAGAGATCTGCAGTTTTTCTTTAACTATCATGGACTTGATGATTTTGAAGATTTATAAGCCATTTTCTTTGCAAGATAGTTGTCAATTCGAGTTTTTGCATGTTTGATAGAAACATCACAGATATCATGTTATTATGTTTTTGATAATACTATCTGATAGTACACAATTTCAATTTGCTCCATTATTGTTTAACTTCTTTTAAAAAAAGTATTTGGTACAGGATCGCTACACAGCTCTGGCTTTTAGTGATCCTTCTGTTTTCAGATTCCCCAGTGCTGGGATTACAGGCATGCACCACCATGCCTTCACTCAGTGGCTGGTGCAACTTGCCCAACTTGCCCAGGGCAGAACAGCATGGCATGCAGTGCTGGTGCCAGAGGTCAATGCCACATTAATATATATATATATATATATATATATATATTAGTACGGGGTCTCACTATATAGATCAGACTCATAGTGATCCACCTGTGTTAGGTTCCCAAGAGCTGGGATTACAGGTGCAGCACTATGCCAGTCTCAGTCAACATCTCAGAGTGCCCTGCAGGCAGGGCTGGCCGGCAAGCCAGGGATCAAACCCCTGCCACTGTGCTCTGTCTAAGCAGGTATTTAATCCCCTGAAGTATTTGCCTAACCCTTAAATTACAAACATTCATTTTCTTTCTTTCTTTCTTTCTTTCTTTCTTTCTTTCTTTCTTTCTTTCTTTCTTTCTCTTCGCTCTCCTCTCTCTCTTCTCTCTCTCTCTCTCTCTCTCTCTCTCTCTCTCTCTCTCTCTCTCTCTCTCTCTCTCTCCAAGGATTGAACTGAGGACCTTGAGCTTTCCAGGTAGTCACTTATTCTACCGAGTTATCCCTGACTTATGAAAATATTTTATTAATTTCCAACCCTTTGCTTGCAATAGTAGCACACATTTGGTGTTATTTGACAGAATCAGTCATTGTTAGATGGTTACCAAGAAGTTATTTTTTTAATGTCACTATTTTTTGTACATTTGTTATAAGCATTTTACTGTAATTAAAATCTCTTATTTTACTCATTATTTATTTATTCACTTAATTATAAAAGTATCAGCTTTAGCCTCTGGTTTTATTGAATGTATAATTGTATGACATCATTATTACTAATTTTCATATAGAAAATGACCCAAATTTGATCAGTGGAAGTCCATTTTATTCTTTCTTTCTTGCTTGCTTGCTTGCTTGCTTGCTTTGTATCTTGCCATATTCCTACACTTATCTGAGTAATTTTATATCACTGCCAGAACAAAATGTGCCAGGATTAATTGTTAGTTTTGGGGATTGGGTTTTGCAAGAGCCATTTCTCCAAAGAACCCAAATTCCTTTAGTGAAGAGCAGTAATTAAAATCAGAACCCAAATGCTGCCAGACAGGATCTTTACTCCTGATATATTGCTGCTTTTAAGCACTCTCAGGGGACACCAGTGGAGAGATGGCTTTCTAAACACAGTTAGAGATGGTTCAGTCTTTCTTCATCTTATCCCAGGCAGTCTCCTGGGATAAGCAAGCAAGCAAAGAAGGGACAGAGGGTGACAGGCTGGACAGACTTCTAAACCAAGATTCTATTCTACGGAAGAATCTTCTACCTCTACAACAAATCATTTTGAGCAAGTTGACTATCCACACACAGGAAATGGAGTCTAGACCCATATTTTGCACTAGGTACTAAATGAAAATCAAAATGAATAAAAAATTTAAATGTTAAAATGGAAAAACTTAATCTACTGAGAGATAAAATAAGTAAAACTTTTGAAGAAATAGGCATGGGTATTTTCTAAGCAGAACCACAACTGGAGAAGAAATAATATCAAGAATAAATTATGAGAGCATGTAAAATTGAAAATCCTTCTGCACATTCTAAAGAGTGAATAAACAACCCACAGTACAGGAAAAATATTTACTAGCTATTTATCAAACATAGGACTAACATCTAGACTATATAAAGAATTGAATCTGGCAAGTGCAAGGTCATGAGTTCGAACTCAGGTTCCTAAAAACAATAAAAAAAATGCTTGGTAAGTACAGCGTAAATACACAGGAAGTTATGTCTAGCTCCAGAGCTTTATCTGCTTCCCTTAACATAGCAGATAAAGCTCATCCCGAACTCAGCCTCCAGCCTCCCGCGCTCCTCAGCACTGCACAGGGGTGGCCGCAGGAGTGTGGAAGGGCATGTCCAGCATGCTTGCAGATCGGCACAAAGAGCCGACGCACGTTCTCCTAGCTTCCCCTGTGAATATTGGCCCTGCCTAGATGTGAAGCTTCCCAGAATGCATAGTCATTCACTGTAGCTCTTACTGAAATGCGCATTTTATTTAATGTAAGTATATTTTGGAACAGATTTGTAATTTGTACAATTTAATGCTTTTATTTTTTTTCTAAAAAAAAGAAAGAGAACTGAGAAAACAGATTTCCCAAAATAAAAGACCTAATTTTTAAAAGTTGGCAACTGCAATTAAGACTTCTTAGATGTACAAATGTCTAATAAATAGGTGAAAAAATGTTCAACATTTCCTCCATCAGAGAAATACAAATTAAAACTACACTGAGATTAGATATTATTCCAGAAAGGTTGGTTTTCATCAAGAAATGAAGTAATAAATGTTGGAAAGTCTGCGGAGAGACAATGTGAACCTTCTTACACTATTGGTGGGAGTGTAAATTCAGACCACCACTGTGGCAAGCAATAGGGAGACCCTTGAAACCATATCTAGAAAACTTAAATTTCTTTTTCTTTTTTTTTTTTTTTTTTTGTCTTTTTGAGACAGGGTCTCGCTATGCAGCTCAGGCTGGCCTTGAGCTCACTTTTGTAGCCCAGGCTGGTCTCGAACTTGTAGAAAACTTAAATTTCACCTGAATATTTCCTTTCTAGGTATCATACAGAGTTAAAGCCATCAGATCATAGTGACACATGCATAATCCATAGTTATATCAGTACAACTCAGAATTGCTAAACTTTAGAAGCATCCTATATGTCAATCAACACATAATAAATAAAAAATGTGGTACTTACACAAAAAGGAGTACTACTCTGCCATAAAGAAAAATAATCTTTCAATGTGGTAGGGCAGAACCAGAAGGAGCCGAGCCTAGCAAACAGGCCTAGCTGGTCCAGTTCAAGTTTGGCAGATCTAGACCTGATGAGCTGAGACATATTTCTAGGCCCAGCAAGGCCCAGGCAGAGGCCCAGACGTATAGGGAGGATCTTTGAGGCACAGAGGTGACAGAACATAAGTTGGGTGAACTAATTTGCCTGGAAGACTAGGGAAGGTGCCCAGACAGAACATAAGGAAACTAATTTTAATACAAATTCCGCATTTACAGTCTACTTTCTTATATAGCTTTAATGCTTGCTCTACAATCTAAAGTACAAAATCATTAGTTAAAAAAGTCTGTCAAGTTCTAAATTTCATTAGCTATCATTAGTATTTTTAATTGTACTACTGAAAATCATAAATTATATCTGCCTCAACCACATGTTCTGTCTTGGATAGTAATATTAGTTAGACCTTGAGTAAGAACCTCACCAAAGCCAAAGGATAGAGGACAGTGCCAAATAGACACCAGTCTCTCATTTTCAATCAATAGAGAAGGCAAAATCTTGGGACACATACAAAAGAAAGATCTCTGAAACATAAGAGATAGCTAAAAAACAGACAATTTGTAGAGAGATCATTGTTGCAGTGATGTAGCTACCTACTATCAAATTTTCACAAAAATGTATCACAAAAATCAAAATAAAGAGTGCTCTCATTTCTATTCTCAGGAATAGAAAATAACAAAAAGAAGGAGCAAAATGTATTATCAGGTCCCCTATCTCAGTCAGAACAAATCCAGTAGACATCAGCAGAACAAAATTGGAAGCCACACAACCGAAATTTCTAAAATAATAGCAACTGAAGTGAAAAAACAACTGTAGAAGGGTATAGAGGAAATTTGATCACAACTAATTTCTCAGGTTAAAAAAAAGATTAAAATTATAATGAAAGAATTGCTAAATGTTTCAAAAGAAGATATTGATAAAAAATAGAAAATAGAAAAATGAAGGAAACCTTGAATGAGCAATATAGTAAAGAAATAGAACACATGCAATAGATTCAAAGAGAGACACAGGAAATTAAAAACTCCATTAAAGTTGGCAAAACCATTTGAATGAAAGTGCTGATAGGCTTTCAGACTTTGAAGGCACTGCTTCATCTAGTGAAAAGGTAGGGAAAGATCTCTCAGAAACAAAGAGGATCAAGAAATTCAACAGCTGCAAGACAATGCAAAGATGAACAACATAACACTAATAGGCATCACTGAGAAAGAAGCAGCCAATAAAAACTGATGTAAAAAGAATATGGGCAGACAATAGCAGAAAACTTCCCAAATATGGAGAAATGATCTGACATTGATGCAACTGAGGCATATGGAATTCTAAATAATATCAACCCAATTGAACATAATTCAGACATACAATAATCAATACCCTAGGAGTTCAGCACAAGAACAAGAAACTGAAAGCAACTAGAGAAAAGAAACAGATCACATTTAAAGGAAAATCACTCACAAAAACAATGCATTTGTCAGCACAAATCATCAAGTTAAGAAGAGCATGGAGTGAAACAAAGTCCTAAAAGAAAACAAAGTACAAACTAAATTGATATATCCTGAAAAATACCTTTAAAAATTAATGAAGAAATAAAATACTTCCATGACAGAGAACAACTGAACAAATTCATAATGAGCAAACCAACCCTACATACACTACTAAAAGATATTCTAGAAAAGCATCAAAATTACAGTTCCAAGAACAGCAAGAGAAAGAACTCACTACACAGGGTAAATAATTAGAAACAGGAAAAATCAGGAACCAATAGCAGGAAAATAATATGACAGGAGCCAAGGAGATAGCTCAGGGGCACAATTGCCTGCCTCGCAAGTGCAAAGTCCTGAGTTTGATCCCCAGTTGCACCAATAGATAAATAAATAAATAAATAAATAAATAAATAAATAAATAAATAAATAAAAATGACAAACACAAGCCAATGCATATCAATTATAACAGCCTATGTACATGCACCAAATTCACCAATTAAGAGAAATAGATCGGCAGAGTGGATCAGGAAACAAAATTGAACAATATGCCATATACAGGAAACCCTGTTGACCCAAAAATAGATTAATAGGCTTAAAGTAAAAGGTTGGAAAACAATACTATATGCTCTAGGAGCTTAGTGAAAAGCAGGGATAGTTTTTCTACTTACAGACAATCTGATCAAGAAAGATCATGTGAAATAAAGAAAGTCACTATATACTTGTTGGGGGAAAACTTCAAAAGGAAAAGATTATAGCCTTAAAAATGTATGCACCAAAGCCGGGCGTGGTGGCACACAGAGAACACAATTATAAAAGACACAATTCAAAGAACGTGAAAAACCTAATAATCAATAACATGGTCTTAACAAGAGACTATCTTGTCCTCTTATCTCAATAAGACAGTTCAAGTAGGCAAAAAATTGGCAAAGAAGTAGCAGAACTGAACCAAACCTTTGAACAAATGGATTTAATTAACTTTTTTCTTTTTTGTCTTTTTGAGAAAGGGTCTTTCTATGCAATTCAGGCTGGCCTTGAGCTCACTTTTGTAGCCCAGGCTGGTCTTGAACTCCCACTGATCCTCCTGCGTCAGCCTCTCAAGTGCTGGGATTTCAGACTTGCGCACCTCACCTGGCTTAATGGACTTTTAAAGTGTTCCACCAAACAACATCTGAATACATACTGAGTTTAGCTGTACATTGGACGTTTTCTAAAATGAACCACATAGTAGTCCATAGATCATGCTTACGTAAATGCAAGAAAACAGAAATTATCCTATGCATATATCATCTGACCACAGCACAATGAAACTGAAAACTAATGAAAAGAGACCACAAAAATGTCCAAAATATATGAAAATTAAATAATATACTCCTCAGCAAACAATGGATTACACATGAAATTAAATAATACCTTCAATACGATGAAAATTCAAACACAGCCTACTGGAATTTGTGGGATGCAATGAAAGCAGTCCTTAGTGGAAAATTGATAGCAGTGAACTAAGTCATTAGGGAAAAAGAATGAGGACAAATAAATACCCTAACTCTGAACGTGAAGCTTCAAGAAGATAAAAAGAACAAGCCAAGCTCAAAGCCCAAAGTTGGGAGGAACCTATAAATATTAGAGCAGAAATTAACTGAGGCAAAGAAAGCAATACAAAGAATTAATGAATCGAAGAGCTGATTCTTTGAAAATTAAATAAAAATGATAAAACCCTAGGTAACCTTATTTTTTAAAAAGCAAACACTTAAATTCAGGACATATTGGGAAAAAACGGTGAAATTACTACAGATCCTGAATTAATTCAAAAGATTATCAATAGTTATTTTGAAAATCTTTACTCTCACAAAATCAAATACATAAAAGGAATAGGCAGATTCCTAGACAAGTACAAACTACCAAAGTTGAATCAAGAAGATATAAATACTCTGTATAACCCAATATCAGCCAATGAAATCAAATATGTAATGAAAACCTTACCAACAATAAAAGCCCAGGTCCTGACGGATTCACAGATGAATTATATAAGAAAATTAGAGAAGATCTGATCCCAATACTGTTCAAACACTTTGAAGAAATTAAAGCAATACTCCCAAACTCTTTTCTAGAGGCAAATACTAGACTGATACCAAAATGGGAAAAGACTCAACCAAAAAAAGAGAATTACAGGCCAATCTCTTTCATGAACATAGATGCAAGAATCCTAAAAAAACGTACTTGTAAAGAAAATGCAGCAAATCATCAGAAAGATTGTACACTATAACCAAGTAGGATTCATCCCACGGAGGAAGGATGGTTCAACATGCACAAATCTATAAATGTAATACACTATACCAATAGAGCCAAAGGGGAAAAAAACCACACATGGTCATCTCAGTAGACACAGAAAAAGTTTTCAACTTGTTGGGGGAAGACATTCATTCATGATCAAAGCCCTAGAGAAAACTGAAATAGATTGCCTATATCTCAATCTGATAAAAGTTGTCTATGAAAAATCAACAGCTAATATCATTCTAAATGGAGAAAAACTGAAAGATTTTACTCTAGAATCAGGTCCTCTATCACCAGTCCTATTAAATAAAGTTCTGGAAATATTAGCCAGAGCCATGAGATAAGTGAGAGAAATAAAAGAAATAAGAACAGATATAGAAGCAGTTAAATTATCATTATTTGCAGATGACATGGTACTGTAAAAGGAAGACACAAAAGGCTCTACAAGAAAGCTCCTAGGCTTAATGAACAAATTCAGTAACATAGAAGGATATAAAATCCACACCCAGAAATCACTCCTCTACACAGATAACAAAATCACTGAGAGAGAAATTAAAATAACAATATCCTTTATAATAGCATCCATAGTTAGGAATTAATCTAAGAAAGGAAGTAAAAGATCCATACAAGGAACATTACATAATTGAAAAAAGACAGGGAAGAGGATTTTAGAAAATGGAAAGATATTCATTGAAACTAGATAAGAAGAGCAACATTGTGAAAATGACCACACTTCCCAAACTGTTAAACAGATTTAATGCAATCTCTGTCAAAATATTATCAACATACCTCACAGATCTCAAAAACATTCCTAAAATTTATTTGAAACCAGAAAATATGTAGAATAGCAAAGACAGCCCTTGGCATCAAAGGTAAGGCAGGAGGAATTATTATCCCTGACTTGAAACTGTACTACAAAGCTAAAAAACAAAACAAAACAGACCCAAGGATCAATAGAACAGATGAGAAGATCACAGATACAACTACAAACACACTTAGCCACTTTATCTTTGGCAAAAGGGCCAAACATGTTCACTGGAAGACAGCCTCTTTAACACTGCTGGAAAACTGACTCTCCACATGATGAAAATTAAAACTAAACCTAGGTCTATCACTAAGCACTAAACTAAGGTCTAAATGGGGTAATGATCTAAATAAACACTAAAAAAGAAACACTAAATCTATTGGAAGAGAAATTGGATGGAAACATTGAAGACATAAGGGTAGGCAGAGAGTTCATGATATTATAGCATTATATTGCATCCATGTCTATAGCAGCACAATTGGTCATACCAAAACCTTAGAAACAACCAAAATGCCAATCACCTGAAGAATGGATAAAAAAATGTGGTATTTTTATATAATGGAGTATTACTTAGCTATACAGAAAGACAAACTTGAACCCTTTATAGGTAAGTGGATAGAACTAGAGGCTGTACTCATAAGTGAAATAAATCAGACCCAAATGTATACATATTATATTGCTTCCCTAGGTTAAGAACCTGAAAGAATAAATAAAACCTGAAAGGTGTAATAGATACAGTAAAATGGAAAGAAACTGAATATAAGGAACAAACAATGAAGATGAGGGAAGGAAAAAAGATAGGGAAAAAAAGGAAGGGGTAAAATCATGCAAGTATATATACAGGACAGCTGAGATGATTGTATTACTTTCCATCAGTTTTTTGAAAATAACAGTTAATGTTTAAAATGTTCACTGTGACGAATTGCATATACTAATATATGCAATCTAGGCAACTACACTGAAGGTTAACAATATGCAATTCAAAAACCACGGTTGAATATCTCTCATCTTATTCTTCTAAATGTGTGCTGTTTCAAATGTCATACCAATTATTATTATACTCTCATCAAAATAAATTTAAAGATACTAAACTTCTAAGAAAAAAATGATTTATTCAAAGCAAGCATTACTGTTCAATTTCCAATGTTGCAAACCTATATCTGTTGAGAGGAACAGATTTCATGATAAAATTATGTAATATAACAACCATTGTTAATTTGATATTTTTGTTTTGAAATATGTACCATATGTATTATTGTATGCTACTGCCTCTGTCTTTGTTTTTTTTATTTGTTTTTTGTCTGTTTGTTTTTTAAAATAAAATTAAAAAGTAAAAAAAAAAGAGGGGGCACAGGCTGGCAAGATGGTTCAAGCATCTAAAGCACCTGTTTAGGATAGCTTAGGCAGCTTCAGGAACCATGGTTCGATCCCCGGCACCACACATTGTGCCAGCCCCAAGTCCAGGGCAGGCTGAGCAAGCCATAATGAAAAGAAAAACAAGGGTGGGGGGGGTGGAGAAATAGCTCAGTCGCATAAGCGCTTGACTGGTAAGCACAAGGGCCTGAGTTCAATCTCTGGTCCCACAGAAAGAAAGAAGGAAAGAGGGAAAGAAGGAAAGAAGGAAAGAAGGACAGAGTGAGCCAGACCATGGTGGTGCACACCTGTAATCCCAGCATTTGGAAGGCTGAAGCAGGAGGATTGGTGAAAGTTTGAAATCAGCCTGGGCTACAAAAAGTTAGTTCAAGGCCAGCCTGAACTTCATAGTGAGACCCTGTTTCAGAAAGACAATAAATGAATAAGTAAATAAATAAACAAACTAATAAATAAACAAACAAAAAAACTTGAATCATCTGCAGGAAATTGGATGCACCAGGAGACAACAGTGTAAAGTGAAATAAGTTAGACACAGAAATTTAAATTTCACATAGTTTCTCTTATGTTAAAACTTCAAAATATAAACAAAGAGCAAAATAAAAGGTAGATAATAGGAAGGTAGATAATTAGGCACACAGAGCTCTTGTAAAAATATAGAGCATCAAGAGATGAGGGAGGGGTATGCAGGGAAGTAGGAAATGATGAGTAAAGAATTAAAATGGTTATGTATGTGTACTAACCCCTCTTGAGGATTGTAACTGTCATTTTACTGAAAACATGTATGAATAAAGAAAAGTTGAAAAAAGAATATTAATTATCTAATATAGACAGGTACTAGAATGATTGAATGATATCAGGGAGCACCCAAGATAATGCATTAGAGAAGAAAAATGATACAATTACTAGAAGAGGGTGGCATTCAAACTAGGTAACAGGGGAAGTGAGGTCTTAAGACTGCCAAAGACCATAAAAAGCTCATGAGATCATCAGACTGAACATCCCAGCAGTGCCCAGAATCTGTGGGAGTGGGGTTTCAGAAGGGGGTGCTAGAGATAAGCCATTAATGCATCTTTAGGTCCTCTTTTTCTTTGTTCTCTTAAATCATTGGTTTTGAATTTTATGTTATTTTTCTCTTAGACATTTGAGTATATTACTCTGATTTCCACTTTCTATATCTTGTTTTTAAGTCAACTTGTCTTTCTGTATGATTACTTTTACTTTTTTCTTCTAGTCAACAATATTCTTAAATATTTCTAAAATAATTTATACATGATGGTTACATTTTATTTTTCTTTCAACTCTAATTTACCTCATATATAAATTATACCTTTACATCTTAGAAATTATTTTTTTTTAATTTTTATTTATTATTTTTATTCTTGTTTCAGAACTTTTGCTTATTCACTCATTTTTATGGCCGGCTCAGCCTGCCCTGAGGGCAGGGCTGGCACAGCATGTGGTGCCGGGGATCGAACCGAGGTCCCTGAAGCCGCCCAAGCTTCCCCAAGCAGGCGCTTTAGACCACTGAGCCATCCTGCCGGGCCCATCTTAGAAATTATTGATAACTATTCTTAGAAATAGTTTCTCCACATGTTTCTTTATAGTTGTTCATTCCATAAAGAATTCCAATATGAACTCCAGTGAAATAGGTTTTTCATCTTAATGGTGTCCTAATTGTTGTTGTTGTTATTATTATCATTATTATGCCCCTGCAATATCTTTTCTTTCTTTTTTTAATTGATCTGTTTCAAACTTTATTCCCAGGCTTCTCCAGCTTAACTGACTGCAAAGAATGAATTGTATATAACCAAAAACTGAAAAGAGCTGCAGTGTCCAAGGATTTGGGGCTTAAAAAAAATTTGGGATCTAGATTTCATCAGATTCACAAACAGAAACAATTTTAAAAAGCAGTCGCAATATAAAATAGCAGCTCCCAGTAATTTCTTCCAAGTTTGATCTTTTTCAGAAGCTGACTTAGTTCAGTTTGCCTCATTCTTAGAAGCCTCATCAGAATTCTCCACAAGATCTGGAACCTCGTCATCATCCTCCTCTCCAGTAGCAAGTGGTGCTTTTCCATCCAAAGATTGGGCAGAGCTTCAGCCAGTCTCCTTAAGCTAGTCAGACTGTCTACACAAAGCTGGTTCAAGATGCTGGGTAGCATTTCTTTCAGTTGTTTCATCTCAGCATGGCTGTAATGGTGAAAGTGTTTGCTTCCACAGATGCCTGAACTTTTGAGTTGTTGAAGTGGAGAACTGTTCCCTGGTTTGTAAACATATTAATTTCTTCAATACCAGAGATATTGATTATGCCTGACTTATTTAAATAGAACTAAGGTTTATTATTATCTGCTGTAGCTGTTCTATGAACCACCTTCTTTCTGAGAGCAGTTCCTTTCCCACCAATGTGCCCTTGTGCCTGCAGTTTAGCGAGATTTTCCTGATTCATGATGGTTTCTTTCATCTTATTGGAGAGGATATGGGGCAGCACGGGGAACTGGGGCTGGCACGTAAGGGTCTCAGGCAAATCAACTGAGATTAGGCGCACACATGAGCCAAGATGTCAGCTAGAGCACCCATGAAATTTCTTTAAATAAAAAATACTTGGGCTGAGGAGATAGTTCAGTAGAGTAAGCTCTTGCCTGGAAAGCACAAGGTTCTGAGTTCAATCCCTGGTAACACACACACACACACACACACACACAAACAAAGTTTCATTAATCTTGGGGCTGGGAGATAGCTCCATAGCACAAGTGCCCACCTGACAAGTTTGAGGTAGTGAGTTCAAACCCTAGTCCCACAAAAAAAGAAAGGAAGAAAGAAAGAAAGAAAGAAAGAAAGAAAGAAAGAAAGAAAGAAAGAAAGAAAGAAAGAGGGGCTGGGGAGATAGCTCCGAGGCACAAGTGCCTGCTGGGCAAGTGCAAGGTCGTGAGTTCGAACCCTGGTCCCACCAAAAAAAAAAAAAAGAAAGAAAGAAAGAAAGAAATCCTTGGAATCATATTTGTAGCTACTAACATTAAGTGATTCTATTTTTTCTAGATATTTATCCATAATAATACTTAGAAGTGTGGTTAATGCAAGATTTTAAATCACCACTATGACTCTATGAGAATTTTACTATAATACTAAAATATTTTGAACATTACAGATATCATAGTTTATTAAAATAGTTATTAATAAAAGACAGTATCCAAGTAGACAATGCCCTGGTCATGTATAAAAATGAAGCTCTGACCCTTACTTACTCACCCAGCCCACAGAGTCAATATGCTTTCTACAGTAACCAGTTCCAGAAGCCAAACACGAACCCCCATAACAACTGGCCATAAGTACCCCAATCTTGTCAACTTGATTGTTAGCTGATAACTTATCTAATAGTCACTGTACATTTCCATCTTAATACTAACCAGGAAAAGCCAAATATATGCTACAAAGAAATCAAATGAATGCTTTGCTTCTTGCCCAACCTCTGGATTTACCATGGCCAGGCTCACCCTGGGGTCTACCACAGGCTGTCAGTTTCCTACTGCACTGCCTGCCTCTGAGTCTCTGCCAAATACAAATAATTGTGGATAATGAGTCTCTGGCTACAGAAAGCTCCAAATAAACAGTCTACATGTGTGTTAGTTAGGATACCGCTTTTTGCTTCCACATTAGTATATAGGTATGGATACTATGTATTATAGCTTCAGTAGTAAATTTCAGCACCTACTTAGCACAAAGCTGTTTGAATCTTGGCCAAGTACACCTAGTGAAAACACCTCAACAAACAGATTTTATAATCAGTGTTTATATTCAAGGTCATTATGTGGGAGTAATTAACATATTGCTTGAGATACTGAAAATATAGAAAGTAATAATCTATATTTTCATTCTATTTTAAAACTGATAAATTTATTTAAGTTATGTTACACTGGGATTTTGTTAAATGAACTTTAACTGTTCTAATCACATAAAATTAACATCGTGAGTAAACTGATGTTATTCTGCTTTTTTTAGAGAAACAATTTTATTATTTATGCTTTTCTCTACAGATATTCCGCACCATGTAAATGGTATGGAAAATGTAAATCCCACATATATAAAATAAAATTTATTTTAATAGCATATATGTATTGCAAATATATGCACAAACGTGTATTCAAAATGCAAGTGACAACTTTGGGTAAACATTTAGATACACAAGAGTAGAAGCCAGGACTAGAAAGATAAGGTCTAAAAATATATATAAATTTTAGAGTCATGAACACATACACAGCATAGTTAAGAAAAGAGAGAAGTGAATGAAAACAAATGAGATGAAGATAGATCACAGCTCACCCCTGCGAATTTGAAAGACTTATTTAGCGACTGAAAAGAGATAAAGGAGACAGTTGAAACTTTCTGAGCTGTTGCCTTGTAACGAGCAGTATTATAAGTAATTTGAAAAGTCTTAGTTTTTCATCTTTGAACCATTAGAAACAATCCACTGCTGAAATCATGCTGTTCCTGTGACAGGAATGTCATTTGTCGCGGCACAGCCTTCCGTTCACTTCTGAAGAGATCTCAGCGTTGTTGAGCAGGGGATGAAGTTTTCAGCACAACAACTTTGTTTTTATCTGTTTCTTTGCTTGCTTTTTTTTTTTTTTTTTTTTTTTTTTTTTTTTTTTTTTTTTTTTTTTTTTTTTTTTTTTTTTTTTTTTTTTTTTAATACTCTAGAATTTCATTCAAAGGAGAAAGTATCTCAGTAAGCCTCAACAGAGTACTGCCCGGCATCCTCTCCTTTCTCTTTCCCAGTCTGGGAGCTTGTCTTAGCCTCTTCCTTCACTGCTTTGGTACACGGGAACTCTATAGATGGTTCCAACAGTGAAGCAGAAGTCACTGTGGGGCTAGAGGCAGAGATTGCTCAGAGCCAACACTCTGACCTGTGTCAATTTGAAATTCCTGGCAAATCTCCCAGCACCCAGCAGCCATCACTACGAACATGACGAAGTGGTGCTTTCACAGGGTGTCTTCATAGTATCCTTCTCCTCCTCCCCTGTGAATCCCAGTTCTCCCAGGTAAACATTTTAGCACAAACTATCTGAATCAGTGACTGTGAATGTTAAAACTTGAGAAGGATTTTTTTTTTTTTTTTTTTTTTTTGGCTAACTTAGGTTGCCTTAAGGGTGGGCCTGGGAATCAAACCGCTGTCCCCTATGCCTGACTGGGATTGCCTGTGCAGGCACTTAAATCACTGCACAAACCCAAAAGCCCCCAACAGCACAACAAATTTGAAGGATGCATTAAAACCAAAGTAGTGCTTGAGAGCATGTGGTGCAATCCTAGGAACTAAATAAAACCTACTTCTATGCTGTAAGTTATCATGGCACACACTGAATAATAACAGTCATTTTATGCATGACCAAGAACACTAAAATGATTACAGTAGAGATTATTTATCATTTATTTTCTGTAGCAACACAATATTTTCATATGAGTGAGAGACAAAGGTATTTTTTGAAATAGAGATCCAAACATTCAAGTTCTTTGACCAATATTTTTACTTCTGGTGCTCTGCGCAGCTTTGCTCCAATTGTACAACCTTTTACAAAATTAGGAAATAATGTTTCCTTTGTGCCCTGTGGAAGCGGTGAGAGCTGGTGGCGTAAGTGCTGTGCTCAGCATTCCTGGGGAGAGAACCACAGATGATGACAGTGGTGCCTGCAGGTCCTTAGATGATGTCTCAATCAACAGCTGTTGTTCTGAGCATGGCCCTGTGATTGGCTAAGCAAAGGTGACTAGCGTTGTATAGGCAGGAATCCTTTTAGTTAGGTAGCCAGTGCTGGTTAGACAAAAAGGGTTAAGTGCTGGGAGGAGGGCTACTCTAGTGCCAGGTCCCTCACCTGGTTTGAATCTCTTGGGGAATGTTCTAAGATTTTATTCAAGACGATTCCCATCAGTGCTAAGAAAACAAGCAGATGTTACCTAATGACAGAATCACCTCGAGATTACGAGCTACAAAGTAGGAAAAGCAGTAGTAAAAGAATTCATGTATATTTTAAAACCCAGATTTTTGCTTCTTGGTGTTGTATTACAGCTTTCATGATGAGATTCTTTTTTATGAAGGAGTTGTTTTAAAGGTTTACCTCTTGTGTTATATTTAAGGTCTGTGATGCTCACATTTTATTCTTTTTGCTTGAACTTTGAGTGCTTATGCATTTCAATGTTTGGTTAGACAATGTACTTCCAGTCAATTTAGAAATATCTTGGGAAATTTATGATGTTTGTTTGGCTTGAACTGTTTAATTCACTGTGTGTAACAATTGTATCACATTCTTGTGGAGATTTCTGGGATTCTCTTATGGTTGCTACAGTGAAAACTGTTGCATCATAATGCAATAACATCATTTGCCCTTCCACTATTGCAGCATTTGTACTGATGAGGAAAAAACTGAGTTACTGAGTATAACTACTGATACTTTACTGTAAATTATGTCAACTTTTGTGTCATGACATTTGTTGCTTTCAAGCACCTCCCAAGAAAGAGAAAAAAAACTGGTTTACTTTGGACTGTCCTTGATGTAACAGTACAAATTTTTACTTTATTAAATCTTGATCAGTGAGAACACATCTTTTATAATATGTTGGGTGACAAAATGAAATTCCCATGTAAATATTTCAACATAGTAAGGTACAGCAACTGGTTGTCATGAGGGAAGCCCTTGAACATTTGATTTGAGAAATGAAATAGCTGTGTATGACATGGCATCATTTTTTTTCTTGACAAATTCATCCCAAATTTTGGTTATAGACTTAAATAACCACTTCTATCTCATCATCTTTCCACTTTCAAGAGGATCTATCTTCCTACTTCCTATTATCTATGTTTTATTTAACTTCAGATTTCCTGTATCAGAGAAATCATGGAATATTTAAACTTGTGTGTCTGATTTATTTCATTTTAAATTGTTGTCTCAAAGTGCATCCATTTTTCTGCAGATGGCTCGAGTTTATCTTTTTATGGCAGAGTGGTACTTCATTGTGTGTAAAATTATGCACTTTTTATTCATTCTTCTGTGGATAGACACATTGTCTGTTACCAAAGGTTAGCTGTTCTGAATTGTGCTGCTATAAACATGGGTATGAACACATCACTGTAACATGATGTCTTTAACTCTTTTTAGAAGACTAATTGGGCCAAAAGAAATTTACAGTTTTAGGTTTTTTTTTTAGGAATCTCTATACTAATTTCCATAGTGATTGCACTATTTGATAATCCCATTAAACTATGTAAAAGTTTCTTTTCTGTTGACAGCCTCAGCCACACCCATTATTACTCTCTCCCTCTTTCTCTCTCTCTCTCTCTCTCTGTCTCTCTCTCTTCTTTTCTTTCCCTTTTTCTTTCTGGAGACAGATTCTAACTGTGTAGTTTATTTATTTATTTATTTATTTATTTATTTATTTATTTATTTTTTGTGGGACCAGGGTTCGAACTCACGACCTTGCACTTGCCCAGCAGGCACTTGTGCCTTGGAGCTATCTCCCCAGCCCCCTAACTGTGTAGTTTAGACTGGCCTTGATCTCACTATTTAACCTAGGCTAGCCTTAAACTCAGAGATGCTCCTGTATCAGCCTCTTGAATGTTGGAATTGCAGGTACATGTGACCATGCCTGGTCTTATTTGATTTCTTGATGATGATTACTCCTCCTGGGATAACATAGGACCTGAGTGTTGCTTTAATTTGCATTATTCTGATGTTCAGAGATATTGGTTATTTCTTTGTGCATTTATGAGCCATTTGTACTTCCTCAGCAAAGTGTGTCTACATTGCATTTGGCCATTTTTGATTGGTTCTTTCATTTTTCAGTCCAATACTTTAGTTCTTTATTCTAGACATCAGTCCTCTTTCTAAGGAATAGTTGGCAAAACATTATTGTCCTTCTGTAGTTTTTTGTTTTTTTCTCTATTGTTTGTAAAAATTAATGAAGTGAGCCTGTTATTTCAAAGAATAAAATAAAGTTATTGTTAATAATAATAAGTGTCAGACTGTCAAGTGAAACTTGGAATTCTTAACAGTTTGTGCAATACCTTGTAAAACTGACAACTTTCTAATGCATAAAGTTTTTTTGTAATGATGTTAGTGTTTTATTGTATGACAAAATGTGAGATATCTGGATGACTGTGAGAACTAAGTGAGCCAGTACTCTATAAGTAGCCCAGTGTGAGACATAACTAGGTCACACATGACAAAAGGTGATACAGACAAATGACAGTTAAGATAACAAATTGAAAAAGGGTGGTGCAGTAGCATAGTGGCAGAATACTTACCTATCATGTACCAGACAAACCCTGGCTTCAGTCTTCTGTAGCCCACCCCCACCCACATAGGTACTAAAGAATAAAAGACAATTTCATTGATATGACTTTAGACTTTATTCCTCATTCCTGCTATATACCTTTATCAAACAGTACTTCCTTAAGATCCAACAATCAAGACAATTCATTTCAGTGTAGTGAATTCTAAAAAAGATAAACATATGACATAATTTATATTTTTTAGAAAATATAATCTCTAAAACTAAAAATATGACATTTACATAGTTGTTTATAATGACAAAAAATTGAAAACATATATTTTAAATTTTCCTATTTAAATTTCTAACATGGAAAATATCAATGAATAACTCATAAACCATAACTTTTTGAGTGCACAATAATTTTTAAAATTATGAAAGGTTCTTGAAACCAAAACATGTAAGTACCTCTAATAATTCTTTACTTCAGTGGTAACCTAAAGGTTCCAGTTTCCAGTTTCTGGAAACTTTACTAGGATTAACTTAATAACTAGGATTAATAGGAACTTTATAACTAAGATTAACCAATCACAAATTGGAGGGTATTGTAATCTCCAGGTTTTTAATGTCTTTTCTTTTTTTATTGTTTTCAACTATTTTTCTTCTCTTCTAAATCATTAATTACTCATTCCTGTTGTTGCCTTAAATACTGTATGAATTTTCCATATCAAAAAAGAATATGTTACTTATAAAATATTTAAGCTTGGGTGGGATTCAGCATGGCTCAGTCGAAGAGGAACCACATTGGAGCTACTCAGAAAAAATCAATCAAAAACACAGGTAATTGAAAGAAAGGGAGGGACATATATCTTTATGCCAAAATCAATCTGAAATAAGAGACTTGTAGATCAAACAAAATATAACCATAGGGTTTGATGACATAGCAGTCACGGCCACAAGGCAGCAGTGGGTTACCTACCTATGGGCAGAGCAGAGCCACCATTCTGGGAAGTTTAAAAATAGAATAAACTAAAATATAATGAGTATATTGAAATAGTTTGGCCAACTGCAGGAACACAGGACATACCTGAGTCTGATTTATGTCAAAGGCCGCTTGCCTCTTTTGATTTTCTCCAAACAGAGGATGCTGCAGCCCAGCAGCAGATTCTGCTGGCATACGCAGGACTGAGTGAATTTCTATCCCCACAAGGTTATTCTTTTTGTGTTTTTGTTTTTTCATGTTCCAGAGTACCTAACTGGAGCCTTTAGAAACAACAATATCAGGGATTGCAGCTGTGTGGCCCTGAATGGAACAGTATGACTGCTCCTGCCCCAAGACTAGTGGCTTAAGTGAGAGATGTGGGATTTAAGCAACCTTGTACCACAGCAAAGAAACAAGTGGGAGGTTGGCATCGAAATAAGACTAAGCAGCCTTGGGTGGCAGCAGCAGGATCACAGAATCAGCTCACAGCACCCCACCCCTCCTTGCCTTGCAAGTTGTGCAATATGACAGAGATGTGCCAGTGTAAGTGGAGCAGAGGAGCCAAGGCAAGGACTAGGATGAGCTATCTGCACACTGGGCTGTGAGCATCCTTGGACAGAGGGCCCCAGAGTGACTGAGAAAGCACACAGAGACAAACAGGGTAAGGACTGGATGGGCTGCCGTGGGACATATAGACAGCAGCTGAAAACTCTGACCGCAGGCCCCACATCTGGAGTACAAGGTCAGCCCTATATCCAGCACTAACCCTACTGCATGCTTGGTAGTGCTACCCACCAGTTTTGGGCTCTGACTTGGTCACTACCACAGCATGTGGACAACAGAGGAATTTTACTTTATTTTATTTTATTGTTTTTCTTGATTTTTCTTTTTCTGTCCTTTTTAGTTGTTTAAGTTTTTACCTTCATTTTTATTCTATTCTATTCATCTTTTTTTCTCTCCTCAGCTACCTCTCTTGATTTTATGATGTTTTCATATGATTGAATATTATCTCTAGACTTTCTGGTTCATGTCAATAGTCTTTTGCTTTCTCCTTCATTCGTTGTCTCCTGCCTTCTTCTTTATTTTTTAAAATTTTATATGATCATCTGCCGTCCTCTAGCCTTATTTCTAATATGTTTCTAATCAATTGTTTCTGTTTTGTCATTTATTCCTCTTAAATTTGCCCACTACAGTATAAAACTATTCTTCTAAAGGGAAACTTTTTACATTCAAGTTCTTGATTTATTTTGGATTTTGTTATAATAATTACAGATCTTGCCCCTCTGTAAAAAGGTACAAAATCAATAGTTATCACAATTTGTTATTCTCTAAGCTGTGCTTGCTCCTATTGATATTGATAATCGTACTGCTTTACCCAGGATGTCCTACCTGTTGTAATCAATTGTTCTCCCTGCATAAGAACACTGTTACTGTCTGGAGTCGTAACCATTACCACAGCCAAGTGCCAGTGGACTAGGTGCTGAGCCATATGGATGGCAGCATCTCATTCTTCATACATTGGAAAGGTAGGATCTTGGGACACATGCAGAAGCCAAGAATTCCGTGTATCTTGATGACATCTCAAAAATAAACATTTCCTAGGGAGCCATTGATACTAGTGATAAAACGATGTGAAATAAATTCACAAACATCAGCAGAAAATAAAATTTTAAAAAGTAGAAAATGATAAGACATAGAAGCAATATGCAATCTCAGACCTCTAGCCCACCCAAGAAAAGTCCAGGGAACAATCATGTAGAAGAAATTGGAAGTCATCCACCTGAATTTTCTGAAGTAATAGCAGCAAAAGGTAAAAAAGAAGAGAGATAAATGAGGCTAAAGAGAAAATAATCTCTCTTAAAAAATTGAGAAAAGTTTCATGAGAAAGCCAAGACAGTACAAACATCAGCAAAAACTTTTCAAAGGTGTAATGGCTGAAAACTTCCCAAACATGGAAAAAGAGTTTGACATACAAATATATATATATATATATATATATATATATATATATATATATCCAATGAGATATGAGCAAAATAAACCTACACTGAGGCATGTAATAATCAATATCGCAGAAATCCCTCACAATAAGAGTATTGAAAGTGGTTTGAGAAAAGAAACAAATTACCTATAAAGGCAAGCCCATCGGAATCACATCAGATGTCTCAACACAAGCTCTTAAGTCAAGAAAATCCTGAAGTATTTCAGATCATGAAAGACAACAACCTCCAACATAGATGAATGTATCCTGAAAAGCTAGTTTTCAAAATCAATGGACAAATCAGATAATTTCATGACAAAAAAAGAAAAAACCTGAAGCAATTTGTGACCCACAGACCAGCTCTACAAAAGGTTCTAAAGGGTATTTTAGCAAGAAATAGGAACAACCATAGAAAGAGATAAGAGCAACCATAGGAAGAAGCTACCAGATAGGGCGACCAATACAACAGAGAAGAAAGGTGAATCAACAGTAGGAAAGTGATATGACAAGGATAAACCAACATATATCAGTTCTAACCATCAACATAAATGGTCTCTACTCACTAATCAAAAGAAACAAGCTGGAATAAATCAAGAAACAAAATCCAACAATATGATGCATACAAGAAACACACAGCTCAAAGAGAAATCATAGACTGAAAGTTAAAGGATAGAAAACAGTGGTTCATGTGATAGGAACCTGATAAAAATCAGGGATAACTACCCCATTTTAAGATAATGTGAACTCCAAGCCAAGACTGCTCCAAAGTGATAAAGAGGGTCACTACATACTTGTTAAGAGAAAACTTCAAGAAGAGAAAAATATAATAAATATATATCAACCGAGTACAGTAAGTACACTCCCTATATAAAACAAACTATGTAAAACAAACATTAATGCACATTTAAAATCAAAGAAGGGCTAATGTAGTTGTAATGAGGGAGTTAAATACCGCACTGTCACAAATCAAACAGCTAGACAAAAAGTCAACAAAGAACTATCAGAATTAAACCAAACATATGAACAGATGTACTTAACAAATGTCTGCAGAGCATGACCCCTCATACCACCAGGATACATTCTTCTCAGCTGTACAAAGGATGTTCTAAATAAGCCACATTGCAACCCACAGAACATGCTCAGATGAACTCAAAGGATTTGAAATTGTCCCTTGCATAGTATAAGACCAAAGTGCAATGAAATTGGAAATAAATGGCAAAAGAAGCCATAAAACCCCCATAAATATAGTAACTAAACATCGTCCCAAAAAACTGATGGGTTACAAATGAAGTTAAAGAGATTAGATGGTTTCTACTATTAAATAATAATGTCTATACAATAAACACAGCAGAACTTACTGAACATAATGAAAGCAGTCGAAAGTGGGAAATATATAGCAGTGAATTTTCATATCAGGAAACAGAATGAACTTAAATAAAAAAAACATAATATTGAACCTCTAATTTCTAAATATATATATATATATATATATATATATATATATATATATATAGTCAAGCCCAAAACTCATGGTAAACAAATTACAAAGATCATAGAAGAAAGTAATGCAACTGACACTAAGAAAATAATACAAAGAATGAATCAATCAAATAGTTGGGTCTTTGAAAGCTTAAATGAAATGAATATACCCTTAGCCAAACTTAACAAAAAAGAAAGACTCAAATTCATGCAATAAAGAATGAAAAGAGTGAGATAACAGTAGATCCCCTAGAAATCTGAAAGATCACCATTACCTACTTTGAGGACATTTATTCTAATAAGGCAGAAAACTGAAGAGATACACAGATACCTATATATATATAAATTACTGAAGTTGAATCAAGAACACACAAAACTTTAAAAATATAATGTGAATCAATGAAATTGAAGTGTAATGAAAAATTTACCAACAAAGAAAATCCTAGGTCCTGATAGATTCACTGATGAATTCTACAACAAATTTATATAGTAATTACTCCTCAAACTCTTCAAGAAAATTAAAGGGAAGCAATACTGCAAAATTCATTTCTGGAAGCAAGCCTTATCTTAATACCCAAGCCAGAGAAGGTTCTAACAAAAGAGAAAGAGAGAGAGAGAGAGAGAGAGAGAGAGAGAGAGAGAGAGAGAGAGAGAGAGAGAGAGAGAGAAAATTACAGGCCAATGTTCCCAAATGAACATAGATGATGAAAAAAAGTCCTCAATTAGAAACTTCCAAGAAGGGTGCAACAAATCATCAACAAGATTATACACCACGGAAAGCCGCACCGCTGGGAGCTGAGCCTGCGCGCCCACCCCGGATAAGCTCCCTGCGCCCCTCTGCCCCGCCTCTGCGTTCCCACGACTAACTTCCTGTTCCAGACCAGACCCAAAGCTCACCGCTGGGAGCTGAGCCCACGCGAGGGCTGGGTCAGGATCCTTGGCCTGCCATCCCTTTCCCCGCCCCCGCCCTTTTTTTTTTTTT
>PVJA010028921.1:0-27160 GCA_004027025.1 Myocastor coypus | reverse complement strand
TTTTTTTTTTTTTTTTTTTTTTTTTTTTTTTTTTTTTTTTTTTTTTTTTTTTTTTTTTTTCTGTAACTATATAAGATTTTAGCACATTCAGCATAATGTTGACCTTTCATTTTTAATTTCTATGCATTTATGGAGTGTTCTCTTTTTGAAAAGGAACTTGAGGTCATTCCTCAGTTTCCGAGTGTGTCTCTTCATCATCTGGTGTGGGCAACTCCTGGTAGAGAAGTCCGAAGCAGTGAAACCGGCTGGGTCCCTGGCAAGTAAGACACAAATTGTCAGAGATCTGGTGGACACAGTAGCCTCACAGAAGGAGAATGTATCTGTCTGAGTTACTCTTCTCTCATTGCTGGCACCAACACACAACACTCAAATGAGGGAAGGAGAGGTTTATTTAGCTCACAGTTACTGGAGGTTTCAGTCCATATTCAGCTGGCTCCAAAGCAGACTGGCACGTGACAGAGGGCAGCCTTCCATGGCGGTGGGTGCAAGCAAGAGAGAAGAGAGGAGTAGCAGCAGATCAAGCCGCTAACTTCTCTACCTACCTTACACTGAAATGCAAATCACCTGCCCCAGGGGAGAGGCAGCACCCATTTCCACAATGATCAATTACAAATTCCAGAAGCAGCCCCATGACTGCATGAGGCTTAGGGGGGGACACCTACGCACAAACCACAACAGCAACCTTTCCAGTTACTGCCTTTGGGCCCTCTGATGCCGCCATGAGAGCAGGTTGGAAAAAGAAATCTCCAAACATAAGTTCAGAGTAGGATAAATAAAAAAGAAAGATTAGCTCCTTCTAGAGCCACCACTGCGGAGAACCTAAAAGAAGACTTGAGTAAGGAAGACGCCCTAATAATGAGAAGGAATGCCAAGTGTTTACCAAGACAGCCACAATTACCCGAAGTTTCTGCAAAGTGAAAGGAATGTCCTTCTGCAGGGGCCACACAGCCAGCCGCAAGCACCACTCCCATCCAGGGCCTTTTTTCTTGTCACTGTGGTCCTTGATGGCCTCTTCTCCCTCTGGGAACAAGGGAAACACCTCTCAGCCAGTGCCCTGGATTGTCGTTCATGTTCAGAGAGGCACCTTGGGATGTGGCAGCTTTTGAGGCACACATTTACTGCTGCCTTGGTAGTTCGAAACTGAAGCTCACGATCTTGCCTCCACCGTGCTTTGCACTGCCTGGGTTCTCCTGGTGGCTTGGGCTTAACCTGGAGCCTTATCGATTAGGACCAGCATGGCTCTACCTGCCTTTTCCTCTTTCTCAACTCTCATTTTTCCTCTTTTCCGTAGAGGTAACCAAAGACAACATAAGCCACATTGACCGAATGACTTATATCAGCTTGTGGGCCCTTTCGTAGTTTATGAAGTTTTCTCCTAATGTCTAGAGCTGGATGGCTAATAAAGCACTCCCCAGGTTTAATTTGGCCCTTCCTCGACTCCCAATTTAAATTAAAATACTAACAGAGTATCTCCTTAAGTTGGTGCTAGAAAGCTTGTGGGTTTTCATCAAAAATCTGACTGGCAGTCCTGACCTTATCACCATCACAGGCTTGGGCATGCCTTGGTGCACATCAGAGTAGATGGCCCAGAGGGCCATTTGGTTTCTTAGCCCTTAGTGTTATAACACCACCAGGGACCTTCTTGGGGCCAAATCCTGCATCAGCTGAAAGACCGCCATGGGGTGCAGGCACAAACGCACTCTCATTAAGCTCTCCGGCAGTTCTTATAACCTGCACTTTTTATTGTTCTGCAGCAAGAAACCAGAACAATCATTTCATGTCACCAAGTCAGATCCAAAAGACTGTAATGAAGTATAGAATCCTTGAGAAAATTTCCCGTTCCTCAGCAAGTTTACCCAGTTTCTCTTTGTATTGTTCATCCATTGTTGGAAAGGAGAAATGCACTTGGCTGGTACTGTCTACGCCTGTCGCTCCTTGAAGCATAGGATGACGGGAAGCCTTGAGGCTCAGTGTGCTGAATCTGGGGCCTTATAGGAAGCAGACCAAGACCAAGCACCCAGTAGGCTCAAATGTTGTTTTCATAGCCTCTGCATGCTGATGGGATGGTGTGGGTTGGCAAGGATACAGCCAGTGGGCACAGGGATCAGAACTTTTTAAGGAGGATGTCAGGGAAACTCATGAGGAATTCGTCATGATGTGTGTGTGAGCAAAATTATTAAGATTTGGTCTTAGAAGCCATATAGGGCATCCTCTGGATCCACTTCTGATTGGTTCAGCCTTTTGTTGTTCATATTAAAGCCACATTTCAGGATTTAGATGCCAGTTCTTTCTTTGTGTGTGCATGGGTGCCCCTTCTTTGAATTTCTGATTCTTTCCTTTTTTGCCACAGCCCATTTTCCAGATTGGTGTCCAGACTGGGACACTACATTGGCTAGGTGCCTCTAGTCAATTATAAAATTAACCAACCTCATTACACTCTTAAGGAAGGTAAGTGCTTCCCTAAAAGTCCTCAATGAAACCCTGATAAATTCCCCTGCTCAGGTGCCTGGGGAGACCCAGTCTGATAGAGGTAATTCACGTGACTAATGACCTTTAGTTATTACCCACTATATGATGAAAGTAAGCTTTTGGGTCCTAATAAATTTTACCACTACCATAGCATATAAGGTTAGTGGAAGTCACTTGCAAAAAGCTGAGGTGAGTCTAAAGGGTCAGGAACATGATAGGTGGCAGTGTAAAAGCTAAGAATAGGGCAAATCCCCAGACGAAAAGGTCAACATACTAGGAAGGCCACCTGAGTTGTGATTACCATAGCACAGGTTGGATTTTTGACCTTGCAATTGCAGCAAGACCTATCTGGAAAAGACTAAGCTCCTATGGAGTCCTTTCACCATTACCCAGCTCCTTTCTTTTTCTCAACTCCTCTGCTTTTCCACCATTTCTCACCATGGAAGTGTAGGTATTTGTTGGCTTTTTGGCAATTTCCAAGAAAAAAAAATGGCAGAGGATTTACAAAATAATGACAAAAGGTAACAGCAGAGGTCCAAGGTAGGCCTGTTTGCCTGATGACCCGAACACCATACAACAGTAGGAGTATTTATTTATACTCCTGCAAAGTCAGCATCACGAGACACAAGGTTGCCTAGTACATAATGAGCCAAATTGTCCAGGAAGAATGCTTTCCTCTAGACGGAGGCAGCTTGACTGCTGTAGGCACTGTGGACTTCTCCTGCCCTCACACATATGATGAATATACAGCTTTATTTTTTTATTTTTTTATTTTTTTTTGTCTTTTTGAGACAGGGTCTCACTGTGCAGTTCAGGCTGGCCTTGAGCTCACTTTTGTAGCCCAGGCTGGTCTCGAACTCACAGCGATCCTCCTGCCTCAGCCTCCCGAGTGCTGGGATTACAGGCGTGCGCCACCACGCCTGGCGATACAGCTTTAATTTCTCCCAAAATGAAAGGATATGCGTTTCCTGGCAAAGAAAGCATTACATAAGAAGTCAGTTAGCAAGTATGAGTCACACATTAGTTTAAATAAGGAGATAAACTTAAAGCCAACATTCTAGTAATAGTACTAGAATCAAATAACAGGGAGTGTAGAAGAGAACTAACATTAGAAAAGCTACCCCACAAGGCCTCAGGAAAAGACATCTATAGGTTGACATGACATGTGGCCCTACATCCCAGGAAGTTTGTAGTATAGTTGAAAAGGGCAGTAGTGATGCCCTTTTCTTGGACCTGGGAACTTTAAAACACAGAAGCTACATGTCTCCTCAGTCCACCTCCACATGCTAGAATTCACGAGGCTCTTCAATTCTCCAGTTCTCTGCCATTCCCTGATAACTAACATCAGAGAGAAGTTGAAAGATTTGAGTAGGAAAAGAAATGAAAGCATGAGGGGGAGAGAGGGGACAGGAAGAGGTGTGGGGTTTCCTTAAAGAAGAAGATATACAGACCAGTCATCTTCCAGTTGGAATCCACAGACTTGCCCAGACTCCACTGGTAGCATTAGCTATCAGTGCACTGATCCCTTGAATCTGCATGGCCTATATGTTTCTAGCCACCTCAAGGAAGGATGCATGACATGCGATAGACTGATCTTATTCTTTTCAATTCTGAGAGGGCTGAAAAGAGCATTCTACAGGACTCAAGCTAAAATGCTTAGAGCCTCCAAATGTGTATTAACTTTGGAGATTAAGCTTGGTATGATCTAAAGACCAGTTCTTCCCACTCTGTCTCAGGACTGGGGTTTCCCATGGAGGATTCATGAGAAACTATCCTCAGGACACTGGAAGCAGCTTCTTTATTATTTTGTTTCTTAACTGAGGAAAATTGCCAGAGCCTATCTAAGCCAGGGAGGGATACAATACCTAGTCTGCTGCACACCTTGGAGAGTCGCTCCTGACACTTTTTCTCATTTCTGATTAGGAAGGCCATATCCATAGGTCAGCATAGTTCTTCTGTGCTTGCATAAATAAGAATTCATTTTTCTAGGGACTTAGGTGACTCTGACTACTGGACAGGAATCCCAAAGCTACAAAAGAGAGGTTATGCAACATAAATGTGACTAATACGTGGAAATTTTCTTGCTCCTGGTGAAGGGTAAACTCTGTGTTTTAGAATTAAGTTATTGTTTCCCAGGAGTTTTCTGTGCAAGTGATAGGTATAGCAATGACTTTTAACCATCTGACCCGTCACACAGTCAGTGAACAACAGCATGAAAAGTGAGATAGAGAAGTATAAAATCTCCCCCTAAAGGAGCATTACATGGCCAGTCTTATCAACACGTCACCATGTATGACCAGATAAGTTTCCATGTCATTGTATTAGACACAAATTTGAACATAGCAAGCAAAACTCAAGGGAAAGCAGTGAAGCTCTAATCAAGCAACAGTAAGCTTACAGTGAGTGTCTTCATGCTAGTGGAAAGGAAAATAGGACAAACTCTGAAGGCACTGATTTGCAGAACTGAAAATGTGACGCAGAGGCAAGGTTCTGGAGTGGCTCAGAAGCAGAGCATGAGGGAGGGCACGACTGTGCGCTGAGTCGCCTCTGCTCTAGCTACCGCATAGGTTCTATTCCCATAATGGACTCTGAGTAATTGAGTGTAGAAGATGCAACCCACACATGAGATTTTAATGAGCTCCAGTGAAGAAAGTTCACAGTGGGTCACGTGGGGACATCTGGAACTCTGGAACGCAGGTCTTCTCTGTACATCCAGGCAGCAGGTCTGAGGATGACGGTAGGGATCTGGCCTTAGGGCATAGCCCATGATCAGGCAAATGAAGGCAAATGGACCTGCAGCCCCTGTTGTAGTATACAGTCATGCTACTTACAAAAATTTTAATTGTATTTTCTTTCTTTTTAAATGTGTTTAGTACAAGGTCCACAGGGTTTCACTATGTAGATTGAAATTGTAAAGATCTTCCTGTTTTCAGCCTCCCAAGTGCTGAGATTGGAGGTGCATGCCACTACACCCAGTCTCAGTTGCCAACCCAGCTCACCACAGGGCCAAGGCTGACACAGTTTGCTGGGGTCCCTGTGTCTGCCTAAAGAGGTACGTTAATCTCCTGAGCTATCTGTCTGGCCCTGTATATTTTTCTATTACCATATATTTTTCTAAGTAGATATATTTTCATTTATATTGATGGCAACCCAGTTCCATGTATCAAATATACTTCATATAGGTCTATATTTTTCAAGGTTAAGTGAATTAAGTCAAAACTCAAAGAGAAATATTTTTTATATCAAGAGCCTTGTTTGCAGGAGTGAATGGGAATGGCATTTGCGAATTATTAACAGAATTTCAACGTATTTTGCTTTGTACATGTGTTTTAAACTTCATAAAATGATGTGTGAAATATTTTCTACAACAAACTCTTCAAGAAACAATGCTGTGTAGTAAAACATAGTATGACATCTGAGTTATAGAATATAACCTATATTTCTTAGTTTTTTAAATTAATCTATTGTGTTGAATGATTGCAAATGCAGCTTTATTTTCCTATTGACATATAAGTTTGAGAGATTTTCATGAAACTACCAGGTATTTTGCAGAATCTCTGGTGAAGTGCTCATCTAAATACGCTATATGTCATATGTTCCTTTTCTACTACCTTCAGGCCTCTTTGAATGACTTGCAGGAAAAAATGTTCTATGTTTTGCAGATATATTTTTACTTTCTGGGTTTGACTTTAGCAGTCATTTCATTTTGAATGAACAAATAGTCTTGATTTTAAAATATTCTAATTCATATTTTTTAAGATGTGTATTTTTGAGGTCATGCATAAAAACATTTCACTGCTAAACACTATTTCAAAAAAAAAATTCTACAACAGCATTGCACTGCATAATTACAACTAAATCAACTTAAAATTAGAAATGAATCACCAACTTCATACGATTTCATTCCTTGTATTAGAACTTGCACTCAAAGTTTCAGGGAATACTTAGTTTTTTACACAAGTTTAAAAAAAAATGGAATGTAGGCCGGGCAAATAGTTCAGTGGATTAAAGCACCTGCAAGCAGGCACAGGTGCCAGGGGAGAGATTCCCAGGCCTGCTGTACTGGCCCCATCCCTGGGGGCACAATGACAGGGCAATTGAGACTGGGTATCAGGGGCTGGGGAGATAGCTCCGAGGCACAAGTGCCTGCTGGGCAAGTGCAAGGTCGTGAGTTCGAACCCTGGTCCCACAAAAAAAAAAAAAAAGAGACTGGGTACGGTGGCACACACCTGTAATCCCTGCTTTTGGGAAGCTGTAAACAGGTGGATCACTATGCGTCCCACCTGGAAGTGAGACCTTGAACACACTGGAGAACCTTCCCTAAAATATAAAAACAAGCAAACAAAAAAAATTGAAATGCACTCAGCATTGGGAAGAAAGAACACTATATGTGTTGGAAAGATGGCATGATTGGCAGTATAGATTATTTCAAAGAATCAACAATAGCAAACTCCTTAAATACTATATGATTTCAAAACATTTGATGTTAATGAAGTAATATAGCTCTTAAATTCAAAAAAAAAAAAAAAAAAAGTCCTAGCACTTATTTCTAAAATGTTTGATGACACCTGGGGAATATATTGAAATGACAGCACTACCATCAGGTTATAGCATTAATAGAAATTCTCAGTGAACTGAGCTTTTCTCTGAATTTGGTTGTGGAGCACTTTACAGTGATGAATTGTAGTCATCAAGTATTTAAATTAGCAGGCTAGAAATCTTATGTGACGTAATATTAGCCTGCAAATAATTTCAAAAACAGCACACATTAGCTTTTAAGAAACTAATCATAGTCATGTATTTTAAAGTTTACTGAAAAGATACTAAGAGCTACTATACAAAATAACTCTAAAGAAAAGAAGGTAAGATTTTTTTCCTTAATTTCCTATTGGGAAGCAAAAATATTAAGAAATATAGTATTATACAATGAATAGACACATAATTAATGGAACCAAATATACTTACAAGCTCAGTCACACAAGGTAAAAGTATATGGTTAACAATAATTCATCAAAGTCAGTGTGGTTTAATGGATAAAATATCATTTTTAAATAAATATTGCTCCAAAACTGGTCATTTCTTTTTATAATAAATTTCTACCAATAGCTTATAATTATGACAAGATACACCAACATAGACCAACTATCTCAATTTAAAGTTAAGTAGTATACAATATATAGAATAAAAAGCACAAGAAATATATCTCTTTTTAAAAAAATATAAAGCATATTGGGAATAAAATTTTAGATAAACCACCAGAAAAATCATGTACAAATGAAAATAAAATTTTTAAGTTTAACCTCATTAAAGTGAAAAAAAAAATGTTTCCTCTGTGACAGGAAATGTTATAAAAATGACAATGAAAACTTGAAAAATATAGGCTAGTCATCTATCTAATAAGGGATGTGATGGTTTATTTAATGGCCTTTTTATGTATTTGGTACAGTGCCTTACTACACAGCTCAGACTCGTAGTGAGCCTCCTGCTTTAACCCTCCCCAGGGCTGGGATACATGTATGTGTCACCATTCCTAGAATTGGTGGTCAGCTCACACAGTGTGGGGAAAGCACTTTGTGTGGTCCTGGCAATTGCACTCTGGTCCTGTGCTTGCCTAAACAGGCACTTTGTCCCCTGAGCTGTCTCATTGGCCCGTAACTGTCAATTTGTAACATTCAGCTGAACCGAATCGGTGTGGTTCTGCATGTGGAAGATATACTTGAAGATTTTTGTAAATGGCATAAAAGAACTAGAGGAAAAGATAATATCTGGTTGCTTCCCCTGGAGAGGCTTATCATGCTGTCTTTGCTTTTATGAACTCAGCTGTTATCATCAGAGAAGCTCAGGTTCTCACTATCACTGTGCAGGGCTATGGTCCTCTTTTGGGGAGTTCTTGTCCTCACTTTGAGCATTGCATTCTGGCTCTGGTGCAGATCCCCCAGCCTGCTAGCACAGATCATTTACCCTGCTGCCATAGACTTTCTAGCTTCAACCACTGACGTTTCAGCTGTTCCAATGCAGATCCTTGGTACAAACGTGTATGAGACATTGTCATGGGCTTTAGGCCTCCACCTGGATTCACAGAGGAGATTGCCCACGCACTCTGTGTTGTCTGCTAGACATGCACAGGACATAGCCGAGAAATCCAGGCCCTCACTTGGTTTCTTTGGGTCTCTGATACATGCACAGAGCCTCTGCATACTTTTATATTTGACTCTTTGGGTGAATGTCACGCAATATTCTTGTAAATAATGGTCCTAAACTGAATCATTTCCCTTGTAAACTCTGATGACAGCAAAGGCCTTGTGCCCAAATAAACAAGAATTTTCAAAACTCATCAATAAGCAGATAAATAATTCTCTATAAAACAGGCAAAAGATCTAAGGAAGTACCTCATCCAAGAAAATATATAAATAGCAAACAATGATATGAAGCACATTAATGTCTTTATTAATAACAATTTTCAAATGATTATAATGAAGTACTTAACACTATATATTAGAATGGTTAAAATATTATTTTGAAAAAAGTTACTGAAGATGTGAGGAAATACAAATTTTCAGACATTGCTGATGTGAATGTAAAATCTTACTTTGGAACATCTTTTGCTATTTTTAAAATGAAACTAAAGAAAGTCATACTTTTATATATGTGCCCAACTGATTTACAAATTTACATTAAAAAGCTTATTTCTCTTCAAATTAAATTGATAGCAGTAAGGATTTCTTTTAGTGAATGAATGACTACACAGTGATCTTTCTACATGGTAGATCATTATAAAGCCATAAAAAAATACTCTTAAGAAATGACATCAATTATTCTAAATTGTATATCGGTAAGTAAGTGTATAGACACAAACTTAGAAGATTTCTGGCTCTTTCAATTCAATAATACGTTCTCTAGAAAATGTGTAAGTATAAAGATTAGTGTTGTTCAGGATATACTAAAGGAGAAGGGTAAACTGATGAAGCAGACATAACTTTTTGGCAATGAAAATATTGTTTTTGATACTATAATGGTAGTTGCATGGCAATGCACCCTTATCAACACCTTTGAGGCCCACAGCACAAAGAGTGAAACCATGTGTGGAAACTAAAATTCTCATCAGACGCTGAGATTTAAGGACAGAGGGCAAACAATAACAAATCAACCTAATTTCATGTTGTTTAAGGCATTTAATATTTAGAAAGACAGTAATGATAAGTTCAAGTACCTATGTAAAAGAGTAATAGTATCAGTAAGATTCTCTTCTGGAGGGTTACGAGCCTAAGTTTGCAGACAACAGAATTAGAGAGAAAAAAAAAAGAAAAGAAAGAGCAACAAGGATCACTAATATTTTGTCCCTAGCCCTTCAAGGTCCGTAAGGACTCTGGACATAAGAGAACATATACTGTAACATCCTATATCTCAGTGGTATACCAAATTTTCTGTTCAAGGTGATTATGGGACCACAGAGGAAAAGGATCAATGATGTATAGTGTGCCTAAGGTGAGTCACTTTGGGAGAAAACATTCTCTCAGTCCTTCACAGAGAGCAAACTGGCCAAGCAATGTCAGTGACTCATCAAGATTGCTGACCCTGACAAAAGTTCTACAGAACGCTGTACATGGTTTCAAGGTAAATCCTGAGGGGATTTGACTGACCTTGTCAGATATGAAAGTTACATGTTTTGTTGTATAGTTCTTGCTTTAACTTGGACTTAACCATCCAGAAGAAAAGTTTAACCACAAGGCCTAAAAAGTAAATCCATTTCAGTAGGCTGAGCTGTAAAAGGCTCAAGTGAATTCCTTCTGACATTGCCAGTTCTGCTGGTAACTCAGTAGTATTATGGAACATTGATCTATGTATACAAGTACTTTCACTTAGTTCAATGAGAAGAAATATTTGTACCAATAGTGTTTAGAAAGATTATCATAGCTATATCTTCTATTCTAAACAACACCCAAGAAGACGATATGCATTGTATAAATTATTGTGGCTGTCCTATGAATGTGTATTGAAATTGTCTCAATGTTATTTCTTTTTAAAAAATATTAAAAATAATAAAATAAAATCATTATGGAGCCACCTCACTGAACAGAGTAGCAAGAATGTACTCATCTAAAATTTCTTTGGAAATGAGTAACACTAAACAAATAAAAATTAAAGGAGTTAAGAAACAATGACAAGACATTGTATAATAAGACACTAAAAACTTCTTTAGAAAATGTTTTCCTACACTATAGGTTAACAATTTCATTTAGATTTTTGTAGACACACTGGTGTTGAGCAGTAATGCAAATGAATGTAGTAGGGAGAAGTCATGCGTTTCTTAGAGTGGAAGTTGAAGATCAGCAAGGAGAGGCTAGAATGATTCAGGTGAAAATGCGTTAGAATTGAGTTAGAGGCCATATTTCTTCTATAGAGGAACTGAGCCAATAGAAAATATATGTGCAACTATGCAAGGAGTTTTATGAGATACCATTTCATGGTTAGAGGCCAAGCACCATCTGTGCTCTGCAAAGCTGTAAGGTGCAATAGTCACTCAATCCAAGACAAAAGAAACTGCACTGGAAGAAGAGGGATAGAGGATGAAGCACACTTATTGATGGTAGAGAGGCTCCCTGTGAGAGATATCGATTCCATTCTGAAGTGACAACACTAACATCTGAAGACCAATAGCAAAGACAGTGTCAAAGATGACCTTTTTCAAAACAATCATACTTTGGTCTTTTGGCCCTCTTTTGTCGCATCCAGGCTATAAGCCTATGGCTACTGTCACACACATCCCGGGTGTGTCTTCCTCACACAGTTTGCAGAGCCTCATGTCAGTCATCCATACACCCACAGAACTGTGTTTTCTGACCTCCTCGGTGCTTCCTTAATTCATTCAAGTAGACATATCCTTACTAATGGTCACAGAAGCATTAGTATGAAACCACGTTTAGTTCACTATATATGCAGATGTTTGCATAAAATATTTATAAAAATGTTCATGTAGGAGAATTAATGATCGGATTAGAAACCCTAAATGATTCCAGTTGTCTTTTTTTGTTGTTGTTTTGTTTTGTTTTGTTTTTTGTCTTTTAGAGACAGGGTCTCGCCATGCAGTTCAGGCTGGCCTTGAACTCACTTTTGTAGCCCATGTTGGTCTCGAACCCACAGTGATCCTCTTGCCTAAGCCTCCCAAGTGCTTGGATTACAGGTGTGCGCCACTACACACTGCTATGATTCCACTTTCTGATGTTTGAAGAACTTTCCGTGTAGTTTTGTTTTTGTCACCCCAGAAAGAAATGCTGTAGCCAAAAGGAACACTTCAGTACTGGGGGAGTGCACAATGGCGCAAGCCCCATGGAAGTCAATGTGGAAATCCCGGGAATCTAGGATTGTAGGTCTCATTTGACTCAACTGTTCCTCTTCTTTGTATCTTCTGAGAAAAATTAAAATATTACACCACAGAAATCCATGTGCACCCACATTACAATTTTTAATGCCTAAATCTTGGAAAATAACTGAATGTGCATCAGCTAAGGAATGGATAAAAAACTGTGGTCTTTTTATATGGTGGAGTTCTGCTTAGTTATAAATAAGGATAAGCTTCAGGCTTTTATGGGTAAATGCATGCACCCAGCACCACACCGGTAAGTGAAATAAATCAGACCCTTGTGTGTAAACATCATGTAGTCTTCATAGTGTAACAAACTAAAAGAGTGAATCATTCGAGCTGTGTAGTAGATAATGCAGAGGAAGAAACTTCCCCAAAGGAAAGAACATCAGGGATAGAGAAAAGGATAGAAAAAAGATGTATCATTTTTTTCTATTTAAATTTAAAATAACAAGAAAGAAATCTTAAAGGGAATAATTCCTCTATAAGAATAGCAAGCAAATCATCTGTGAAGAAACAGAATTCAAGTAATTTATGTAAATACTTTCAAGAAAGAAGATCGAATTCCTGGTGTTTATTGTGGGATATACCTAATTACTTCATTCCAAATTTCACAACATAGAATATGAAAGAAAAATCTAAATATACAGTGGATGGAAAAAATTCAACAGCATTTCCTCAGCCATGTGACCAAGATCAAGTGGTAGTGGGCATGCTGATCACAAGTTAGACATTGTGTGAACAGTGCCGGCCCCTGCCCCAGATCTCCTTGAGAGGGCAACTGAAAAGGGTGTGGTGGCTCCTGCCTGCAATCCCACTGCTTAGGAAGATGAAAACAGGAGGATCACTGTGAGTCCTGTCTGGGTAATGAGACTTTGTCGACCCCGCACTTAATACATAAAAAATAAAAGAGATGTTATGTGAAAAAAATGAAAACTCTGAACTTCTACTTAAAAAGTAGTATAATCCAGTCTAATCATAAATAAAATTACAGAAAATTACAAGCATAACATAGTGTATTATTATGGAGAGTATCTTAGAATAGCAAAATATAGTTAAGTGTAAGGAAATCTGATGAAAGTATGAATGTCAATACTGTATTAATATTGATTTACTAATTATAATGCGTATAGTCATTCATGTAATGAACTAATGTCGGAGATAACTGGCTTTTAATAATATGGGCAAACATTTCTTATGTTTATGATTTTTCTCCAAATCTAAATGTATTTTAGGACTTGAAATTTCTTTTCAATCTTTTATTTACTTATTATGAACAGGGTCTGGCTACACAGCTTGGACTCAGGGTGAGCCTCCTGTCTCAGCCACCCCAATGCTGCATTATAGGTGTGGGTCACCCTGCTCAGTTTCATTGGCTGGCATCATGTGCCTGGGGTTCAGGCCTCCTGCATGTTATGCTGTATCAGGGATTGGACCAAGGTCCCCGTGTTTGCCAGGCAGGCACTTAGGCTGCTGAGCTGTGTCCTTTGTCTGGGTTTTTCAAGCCTTATTTTTTTTTCCTTCGAAGAGATACAGTATGGTTGGGAAAGCCATTACACAAATTAATTTTACTTTTATGATTTTACTGTGAGTTTTTGAGTCTGTTGTAAATAAAAATCAAGTAGTGTTATTGACTCACTCTGTAAAGTTTGTGTTCAGATTTTGACTTGCATCTAAGCCATCATGTAAAAGACTTGCTTACCAATTGAAGTGATGTATCTCTGCTGGGTGTACATGTGATGTTACAAAAGAGTTAAATTATTATAATGTTGGTAATTATTGACAATATTTGTCCTACTTATCTAGTAGTCCTGATTATTCGACAGTTCTATGTAAAATTTTAAAGTGTTTTGGACACTGATAGCCTTCAAATTTAGACATGATTTTAGGTTTTTTTATAAATAAAAGTGTGCATATACACATCATATCTTTAAAAATTATCTATATAGATATAGATGAGATGATTATTTAAATTTTCCTCCATACAGAGTACAGCGTCTGTCTAGAAACGGATGTTTATAAATATTAGTCAAATGGGCTGGGGAGATAGCTCAGTGGTATAAGCACCTACCTGGCAAATAAGAAAGTCCAGATTTCAATATAATATCGATATTTATGAGATAGTCCTTTTATCTTATTTGTTGTAGCTATTATTGTTCAGATCCAACTTGGCACTAAACAATTAACACTACTGTATTCAGATAAGAATGTTAACAAATAGGAAGAAATAAATTAATGACACTTTTGGAAAATATCAGCTCTTATAAAAGAAGGCTGAGGTATAAGAAAGAAATACACTACTGTGGACATGTCTGCGTGCACAACAAAAGAGAGAGAGAGAAAGAGAGAGAGAGAAGGAGGGAAAGGAGAGAGGGAAAGAGGGAAGGGAGGGAGGGAGGGAGGGAGGAAGGAAGGAAGGAAGGAAGGATGTTTGCTTAATATTATAATGACCTTGGTTTGATCTTTGACACTATGCACATACGCGCACATACGCGCACACACGCTATTATTTTGACATTGACATTTCTTTATTTAAAAATGTTTTGATTAACAGTTTTCCATACCAAAATCCATTGTAAATGCTAATGCATTATAACTTGGTGATTGTTGCTCTTGCCAACACTGTGAATATTTTAGACTTGACTGGTTGCCAAGAAAAATCTAGTTCAAGAGACTGTCTAAGAGGAAGCACTTGAGATTCCTTCTCACTTCTAGATTCATATGGATTAGTATTTATATCTGGTTGCAAAAGGAAAACGGAACTGATGCTCACCACACTGCTGCTGATATTGAAATCTTATGAAAGACTTTGTTGTGATGATTGGCAACATGATTACAGGAGTGCTTAAGGAGCCCTGATTACTCTATAGTTCTGTTTAAAATTTTAAAGTGTTTTGAATACTAATAGCCTTCAAAAGTAGTGAGTACTTACTACAAAAGGCCTTAGAATAGATTTATAGGATTGAAAGTCTCTCCAGTTTTGTTTTTTTTTTTTTCTTCATTTTGGTGGAATAATTTACTATCAATATTCTTCCAGAAAAAAATACTATGCATTATTTCATAATATAATATTGTAAGGTATAGTATTATTTTATATATCTTATGTATGCTAAGTATAGCATAGCATCTTCTTTGGATCAGATAACATCTTTTTAAAATGCAAATAGCCCTGCCTTACCACCAAGAGACACTCTCAAGACTCCAGTAAAAATCTAAAAGCTCAGACAATACCCACACTCAGTAAATTATGCTTGTTTCCTTTATATGCACACCTGGGATAGTTTCCTTTGTAAATTAGATACAGTAGGAGACTGACAACCAATACTAAATTAGAGCAATTATAATAATATACTAAATAAAAAGTGGATGAATTTGCTCTCTCACTGTGCTGTGCTCCTGCTTCTTGTGATATGAATGCCCCCATGATGAGAAGGAGTGTGTGGAATGGTCGAGGCTTTGCAGCTAAAGGACTGCAGCACCTCTGGGACTGATGTAACCACTGAGAAACCTGCTGGGCGTCAGCTGCTCATATACCCACGGATACCTTGGACAGAGGCAAACAGGAATTCCATCACAATGTTCAACATGCTAACCCTTTAAAAGTTATGAATTCTCTGAACTTTTTACTTAACTTTTTCAAAAAGTTAGTCAGTTATTTATTTATTTATTTATTTATTCGGTACAGGGTCTCATTAAGCAGCTCAAACTCCTGGTGATCAGCCTCCCCAGCACTGGGATTACAGGCATGTCCCTTCACCCCTGCTTTCAGAGTAGGCATGGTACGGCATGCAGTAAGAGGGATTGAACCTGGGTCCTCGTGCTTGCCAGGCTGGCACTTAGCCACTGCACAATCTCCCCAACCACTCTACTTAAAATGTTATTACTTTGACTTCTGGGTGCAAAACACAAAAAGAAAGAAGACATAGTAACGGATTTCATTGTGTTCTTGGTATTATTGTCAACAGTGTGATTTATCTTTCAATGGTTAAGTAATGGTTATCATCATCGGAATCAAGATTGAATTCCTTTGCTACCCACGTTAGCATGTGTCAGATGCAGTCACACTTGAAAAATAAAAAAAAATTGTACACCCATATGTGTGTGTATGCACACGTGTGTGTGTGTGTGTGTGTGTGTGAGCACAAGTGTGTAATACATGAACATGTCTCCAGAACTGTGAAGGTTTGCATCAGCAATTCAGGAAATCACCTTGTCTTGGACAAAATCAGTGACTTACTGGGCTGGAAATCAACCCTAAGGCACTGTGGCAACACTAAACGTTTGAAACTTGACAGCCATGACTTAGGTTTGCCAGCAAGAATGAATTAAGTATTGTTGTAGTGAAGACTACATGGCTTGCTTTATGCCCTTAATCTTCTTATGATTTCCTTAAACTGTCATCAGTGTTTTCTTTTCAACCTAAATTCTGTTTCTTACATGATTCACCATACTTTTGCTACAACTGTTAAGCTTTAAATGCATTCACCATACTTTTGCTACAACTGTTAAGCTTTAAATGCATTTCTTTCCTTTTTTTTAACCTGTAATAGAATTAAGAGAAGAATAATATATGTGTACTATTTTATTGTATGGAGACTGCTTTTTATATTTATCTATTTAAATGTTGTTAACTGTTTAGCTCTTTATAGAAATACTACTTTAAATTTGCATCAAGTGTGAATTTTGTCCCAATGTGATGTAAGCGTATCCTGTATGAGGCTCCCTGAGCTTTTTTTTTCTGTTTGCTTTCTACTGATTAACAGCTATATTAACACTTTTCAGGGATTTATTGCTCCATATTAAATTATTCCATTCTCTTCCCAACTTAATTTTAGAAGGTTGTGATATGCTGGCTTTGAGAGTCATGAATAAGGCAGCATTTGAGTGCTGTCTGAGAAGATAAGCAGCGCTTAGACATGCAGAGGTGAGATAAGAAGAGAATTCCAAGTTGTAGGCAAGCAAAAGCAAAAATGTGGAGAAATAGTCCCATCTCAGAACGCAGAAAGGTGTTGGCTAATTATCTGCATGCTAGTGAATAGGCATGGCTAAATTAAAGGTGTCTTAAATAGTTCACATATTTTTATTTAGTTCATAGCCAAGTGTGCGGACATCAAGAGTTTTCAAATATGAAAAAGTAATTCGTCTTATGCTTTAAAGTTGTTAGAAAATATATCTGGGCTCCACAAACACTGACACTGTGGTGAAAATCAAAGAAAAGGGTTTGGTAGAGACAAAATATTGCTGAGGGAATTTATGAAGGGTTAGGGTTAGACTAATGAGCAAATAAAGAAGGGGACATCACAAAATGATCGCAAACTCTCAGCTCTACCTTCACTTGAAGCAAGCAAAAGGGGAAATTTCTTAATTCTCTACTGCTGTGATCCATTCGGTTTTGAACACACTGATTCAGAAAATTATCTCAGCACTTAGAAATATAAATACAGTAAAGAAGCCAAGCACAATAGAGGCTGAAGCAGGAGGATCCATATGAGTCTGAGACCAGCCTGGGCTACAAAAAGGGAGCCTGAACTGAACAGTGAGACACTGTCTTAAAAAAAAAAACAGACAATTGAGACCAAAACACATGCATTTTTAATGAAAAGTTTCTAGTTTTTAATTGATGATCATCAATAGCTCCCTTTTGTTATTTAAAAATATTGTATAATTTTACTTCCTAATACTTTTATAACTTCTTTTATAATTATTATTCTGTTTCTACTCTGTAAGTACACTAAGTATATCTATCCCACTTACATTTATCTTTCTTTTCTTGTATTTAGGACAGAGTTTTCAGGGTTTACAAGGTCTCACTGAATAGATTAGACTAGTAGTGAGTCTCTTGTTTTCTGCCTCCTGAAGTGCTAGGATTACAGCACACCAGGGATTGAAGCCCCGCACTCCATTCTGCCTACGCAGGCCCTTCAGTCTACTGAGCTATCATGCCGGCCTTACTTTTATCTTTTAATACATTCATTATATTTCATGTTAAACTTTGTTTTTTGAGATTCTTTAAAAGGTAAACCCCACAGCACTTTATCTAATGAAGATCTTAATATTTATGTTATCATAACATTTATCACACATTTCGAATGCTGCTCATTTCTTATTTTCTTCACCTAACTTCAAACTTTGTAAGAACGGAGATCACACAAGGCTGTATTCTGACTGTTCAGCATCGGAAGCCGTGCAGAGATGAACTGTAATAAATATTTATGAAAGAATAAATGAATTACTGATGCTGACTTAAGGCAGATTGAGCATCAGAATGTTTTCTGCTGATCAGAAGAATAATTAAACTGTGAAAATGGGAAAACAGAGTGGTTTTGTGGGGTGTCAAGCGGAGAGAAACTCAGGTATGGAGAGCTGAGAGTCCCAGCAGCCTGTGTGCAGCTGACCACGGGAAACAAGAACGAGTGCCGGTGCTCACGCGGGCCAGGAGGTCGCTTGAATCTCTTAGTTAGCAGAGTAAAAGAAGAAAGGTGTAATCTACAACTGTGCACGAAACACTTATAAACTTTCATACTGCAAATATATTTCCAGCTTTGCTTTCACAGATTTTGATGACTCTCTGTAGTTCTAAAGATGGACTTAGTGTTTTATCTACTGTTTCCCACTGAAATCTCCATTTTCCTCCTGTTGTCAATCTCTTGGGACAAAAGCACCAATCTCTCTAAGATCAGTACTCTCTTGACATGTTGCTATTGATTTTAATTGCTGGCCTGATCCTGGATAGTACAGTTGTCCAAATTACCTCAAAGACAATATAAATATGGTACACACAAAAGTCATGGTTTCTTCTCTTCTTTTTTTTTTTTTTTTTTTTTTTTTTTTTTTTTTTTTTTTTTTTTTTGTCTTTTTGAGACAGGGTCTCGCTATGCAGTTCAGGCTGGCCTTGAGCTCACTTTCGTAGCCCAGGCTGGTCTTGAACTAGCACTGATCCTCCTGCCTCAGCCTCCCGAGTGCTGCGATTACAGGCGTGAGCCACCACACCCGGCTTCTTCTTCTCTCCTTTTGGTCCTGTCCTCAGTCAACTTTCTACCTGTTAGTCTAAAAAGTCTTTTATTTTCTGCACTGCTATAATGGTCTGCATAATACCATATTGTTATTATCATATGTTATATGATAGTATTTTTTTTACCTTAAAGTAAATTAAAAATAAAAGACATTAAAAATGAAACAGAATTTCTAAATGAGATGATAGATCAGTAATAATATATTGTGAAATCAGCAATATTGTATATTATCTCCAAAGTAGTTGCTCACCTTACCACATACAGCCTTGAAAATTGATGGAAAAAGTAAACATCCACTGTTCTTTTCAGTAAATCAATAGGAATTAATAGCACAATTACAGAAGTTCTGTTTCCCATGGCTAGACACAACAACTCGCACTGTTCCTATCTTTCTCCAACTGACCTTTGAGGTAGTAGATGTTCTTCAAGAATCCCATTTTTGGGCCTACTGAGAAGGCCATTGGGCCTGGAGAGGACTTGATCAGTTTCTCTGGCTAGTCTGTTAGCACTATGTATGCAAAGGCAATCTATGTGAAACTCCAAATGACAGGGCTCAGAAAGTCTTCAGAACACTGACACTTCTGAAGTGGGTAGCATGCAAGTTACATCCAGAAAGGGCACAAACGTCGTGTGCGCCATTCTCCATGGTTTTTTCTGAGCAGTTCTTCATCTTTATCCTTTGGAACACTCTTAATAATAAGACACTAAATTTTATCTCACCTCTATAAGCCAGTATTTCTAATGAATCAAACATAAAACAGGTGTTATGGAAAGAGAATTTAGAACTAGGTGGGCAGAACTCCAAGCAAAATAAACACGGGCTTGTGACAGGCATAGACTGTGGGCAGACATGCGTGACTGAGAACTCACCTAAGGCTCTGATGTTATCTCCAGGGAGATAGCATCTCAACTGAATTGGTGTGAAAGCCATCTCTCTAGTGTCTTCTATAAAACTGAGTGCTTGCTTGATGTGTGGGTGAAAAGCTCCACACATCTAGAGTCCAGGAGTCATGTGCTGTCAGAATAAAGTAGGACAAAGCGAGATCATTTTCTTTTCTACAGAATTTTACAAGGCTATTTACCTTCAGTGCTGCTTACCACGTACAGGACATGGAAGAGGTTCCAGTGTGTGTGTAAAAGAAGAAGGGCTGGCTGTATAGCTCAGCCGATTAAGTGCTTGCTTAGGGAAACTCATGTGCTCAGGTGTGCTTATGTGTGTGTGTGTGTGTGTGTGTGTGTGTGTGTGTGTGTGTGTTGCTGACATACTCAACTGTTTCAGAAAGATAGAGGACCTTATCTCCACAGAGACTGACATCCATCAAGGGCTAAGCAAACTTCAGCAATCTGAAATGTGAAAGGTAAAAGAAAGGCTAGATATTGCTAACAGAACAAATAGATAATGAAAAAGAAGTAGACAGGTGATCTAGACCTGTGATCACTTATTGATCACATCATGTTTAAAAGAGGAAAGTAGACTAGCTTTTCTTCAGCCCTACAGTACACTATTTGCACATTAAAGTCCAACATGAAAAGGCAGCATTTGGTGTATGTAGCTCAGTGATAGTGTGAATGTATATCGCATAGGAAGTCTGCATTCCACTCCCATAAACACTCACACACATGCATGCATGCACGCACGCACACATGCATACACAACTACTGACACATGTACATGTTAAAAGTTAAATATCTTTTGGAACTCTTCATACTGCTAAGTTCTGGCTGCATATTCATACTGTATGCCAATCATGATGTAGTCATTTGGAGGTATGGTGTGAGAAAGAAAATGGTCCTACGTTAATATGGTTTTGATTCTCAGATAGGTTGGGAACAGTTGACAAAAACATTGCCATCTCATTTTATCTATAGAATATGTTCAAACTCCTATAATGTTTCCATAATTGGGCAGAACCATATGCAGAGCCTACACAACATCATAGTCCAGTCAGATCTCATACAGTATTTCAATAAGTTTGCTATTGAGAATGAAAGACTCATGGAATTTGGAGCCATATGGAATCACATAAATATCAGTGGAGTCATCGTTATATTCCAGTATAAAGGTCACACCACTGGCCTTTAGGAATTAATTTTACTAAATTTCACTTAGGGATCAAACTGCTCTGATACTTCTTTGCAGCCCATTACCTTTCTGCAGTAATCAATCTCTCACTATACGTGTGGCAGTTGCTCTGCCACAGTTTTTATTGTTGCTGTTGTTTTTACTTGTTTGTTTGTTGCTAGGTCTCACTATGCAGCTCTGACTCACAGTGATCCTCCTGTTTCCTGCCTCCCAAGTGCTGAGATTATAGGCGCAGGCTACCACGCACAGGCTCCATCGCTGGCTCAGCATGCCCAAGCGTGGGGCTGGTGCAACATGTGGAGCTAAGGATCAAACCCTGGCACCTGAGTTTCCCTAAGCAAGCACTTAATTGGCTGAGCTATACAGCCAGCCCTTCTTCTTTTACAGCAAACTCCATTAAAAAATATCCTCCACTGTAGTACTGGGAAACTTTTAAAACACACCCACTTTCATTCATAGATCACAAGCCTTGTGAGTTCTAAGTCTAATTATCCCTACCTTTTCTTTCACATGAGAGAATGTATTGATCACTTGTATATTTTTTTCTCCTAGACATTTTTTCTTCAGAAAGTATTCTTTAAAATAAATTTAAAAGTAAAAACGATAAGGAAAAAAAATGAGGTTTAGTGAAAGGAAGAGCTAATGTGTAATTGCTTGATCAATCTTGCATGCTTATATCTGGGTATATGAGCAACAAATTTGATAACTAATATAAATACCATTGTTAGTTTTCTATTCTTGTTTTGAAATTGTATAACATTGTTATTGTTTGCATTGCTTTGTTTATATTTTTCTCTTTTTATTACTTGTGGCTTTTTATTCCTCTAAAAAAAGAATAAAAATGTATTTTTGAGGCTAATTATAATGCCACTGATAGCATTACAATAATATTTTTAAGAAAAATGAATTTATAATTAGATGATTCTTGTGAAAGATCTTTTCCAGAGTGTCAGTTACCAGGAACCGGTGAAGTGAATCCCCAGAATCCTGCAAAGAATTAGACATACGGTGAGAAAAAAGAGCAAGAGGCGAAATAGAAGAAGGGATCTGAAATAACCAGTTGTTCGTGAGAGAAGAAAGGCCCCAGGCAGGCAGACTCTGTACTCATTCACTCATTCATTACGTCTGAATCAGGAAAGTGAGTGAAGGGGAACTTTCAAGAACAGTAATAGAGCTGGGCATGGTAGCTCACGATTGTAATCCCAGCACTCGGGAGGCTGAGGCAGGAGGATTGGTGCGAGTTCGAGACCAGCCTGGGCTACAAAAGTGAGCTCAAGGCCAGCCTCAACTGCATAGTGAGACCCTGTCTCAAAAAGACAAAAAGAAAAAAATATGTAATAGGCAATTACACTACCTGAGTTGGGTAGGGAAATTAAATTGTTTTTGGAAGGACAAAGATGAGAAGAGGACAATCAGGAAACTGTCATTCCTCAGCTGCCGTCTCCTCCTGAGCATGTCTTATCTTGTCCAGGGGAGTCTTTAGCCTTAGGCTTCCACTTGTGACCAAAAGATTGGGGAGTCTCCATGTTCTAGTTTCCTCAAGAGTAAGACAAGAGCAAGCTTTGGACATCTCCTACACTAAATTTATCATTCATAGTTCTCAACAGATATTTGGAGAAAGAAATCTAGAAGAACACAAGTCTCCAGAGTTAGCTTCAGAGTCAGGGGTATCACTGCGCGTTCAATACGATCCTGAACTACATAGCAAGACATTGTCACAAAAGAAAAGAGCTTGCTTTAAATGACATATATGTTAAGAACAAGGATTATTAAAGAATCAAGTAATCCAAAAGAAACAGAAATACCAGAAGAAAATTAGTGAGGAAATGTTGCTGCAATATTCAGTTTTCTTCATTCTTTCTCTCATTCTCTTTCTCTTTCTGTTTCTGTTTCTCTTTCTCTTTCTCTCTCTCTCTTTTTCTTTCTCTTTATTTTTCTATCTCTTTCTTTCTTTCTTTCTTTCTTCTTTCTTTTGCTTGGTGCAGGGCCTCACTGTGAAGCTCAGACTGATAGTGATTCTCCTATTTTCAGCCTCCCCAGTATCAAGATTATAGACACGCACCATGATACTCACACATGTGTTCCCAGAGATCAAACCCTGGTCCCTGCACTTTTACCTAAGCAAGTACATAGTCCACTGAGCACTGCCGGCCTTGCTGTGATATTCAAAGTTAGGAGCCACATTTGTGAAGATAATGGTATTAAGTACTCTCAAATGCTACAGAAAAGAGAAGCCACCACATTTTAAAATCAACTATTCCATGGATGCCTCCATTATTTCCCAACCAGCTCTCAAATCTAGGTTTTCCTTTCCTAAACTTTACATTTGTATTTTTATTTCTGACTTCATTTTATGTTTAACCATAAGATTTAGAGAATCATTTGGTTTTCACATAGCTCTCAGTATTTAAGTGCTGTGTTTGTCACAGTGTCACTGCTACCACCCTTACACCATACACTTTTCTTCATAATGTGGTACTTGAAAATTCAGTACCAGACTCCCCCTTTTTCCTTATATATGCAAGACTCATGGATATAGCTTCAGACTTCTTTTCATGATAGCTTTTTGGTAAGTTGCATGATATATTCCACTAAGCTATTCCATGTCTTCAATTTCCTCTTTCCTTGTACTAATTTAACAATGCTGGGAAGATAGAACCTCCACTGAATCAAAACTCCTTTGTTCCTTAGATCTAATAGAACTAACATTTTTGCCTGAGGCTCCAAATGCTGGAGTTGAGAGGCAATAAGTAAAGCCTCTGGCAAGGCTCAATCTCATGAGGCTGTGCTGTCTAGAAACTTATTTGTAAGAAGAAACATAATCTGAAATCAAGAGCCTTTATTCTCATTCTGAAGATTCTTAAGAGATACTCCACTCAAACTCCTTTCTCTCAGACCACTTTTTTTGAAGTTGCAGTTGTACTTCCTTTTATTCTCTAAAATGTATATAATTTTTGTAAAACACAAATGAAATATATTATGAAGATATGCTCCACAGAATGTCTCCCTTAAGCATCATCTTTCAGTGTAATCATCTTGTTGAATCTGTAAAGTAGGCATGCAACTCCTGTGGGCATTCCCTCCATTCTTCAAAGCAACTTGTGGTGATACAGGCCTCAGTCTTATAAGGAGCTTGTTATTAGTTGGGGCAAATATCATTACACCATTATCTAACATAGATAGATGGATATTTTTAAAGAAGAAAGACTTAATATTATCTTAATACATTTGACCAAAGTGAGAAGAAAGATAGCAAAGGAAAAGTGAAAAAATGAAACTAACAACAGGAATTAGAGCAATAGAAAGTCAGTAAAAATTGTAAAACATAATCATCTGAAATAGTGTATTATATAAAATTTATGGACATACATATCATTTCAGACTAAATAACAGAAAAGTGATGTCAAAATAATAAAGATGCCATATTCAAACACTTGAGAGGTTATAAAACTATTGAAATAAAATATTTTTATTGTATAAAATTATTGGGAATCTGTACGATATTCAAGATTTCTCTGAACATTTTACACTTAAATTATATGTCCTCCAAATGAGAGACATTTTATTTTTAATTTGTTTTTCTAATGGCTGGCTCAGCCCACTCTGGGGATGGAGCTAGAGTGGCATGTGGTGCCAGGGATCAAACTGCAGTCCATGCACTTGCCTAAGCTTGCCTAAACAGGCACTTTAGACTGAGGAGCTATCTCTCTGCCCCTCAAATACATTTCAGTAGTGGGTTCCTTCACACACACCTAATTTGATTAACTTTTTAAAATTAAGACCTAGACATCAATTTAATGAAAAGTCCCTTGCAATTTTATTCATAATAATAATTTCTCTAAGTCAGTCATCTAAACTGATGCTTACATGGGAAGCCAAAGGCAAAATAGTTTAGCTTCAAGCTGATTAGGCACCACCCTGGAGGGCTAATGCAAATTAAAAATTTTACTCTAGTCTGGAAATTTGATTAGCCTGAGGAAATAAGGCAAAAGAGGAAAGTTAGAAAGAAATAGTGACTGAATATCAGCTATGTATCAGAAAGCTTTGATATAGGACTTGAAGTATAGTAATTAATTTTCACAGCTGGAAAAAAAAACATTATAGAGTATCCACATTTTATAGCACAGTTTCATAGAAAAGAATGTTTTCCCAAAATCTCAGCAGACAAAACAAGAATTTGCTATCAAAACAGATCTCAATTCAGAGTCGATGAAACCAAAGCAAACTGTTACTTCTATCCAATAATCTATATCCATATGATAAAAGGGAACAAATTTCCCAGCCTGAAAGCTACATAGACAGAGTTTTTGTTCTCTAAAACTGAAGATATTTTCAACTTTTTCATTGTATGGTAGTCCCATAAACCTTTCATGGGCAGCATTCTATTCCAGGACTTGGCATGGCTCTTGTATTAGTCTTTGTGATGTCACCTAACTGCATTTGCAGCATCAGACCCTTCTGTTCCATCAAGAAGAGAACTCGCTGGCTCTCTTCTCTGGGTGCTCTTGGATTGAGTAGAACTGCAAGGACCAAGGCAGGCTGTTCTGGACTCCTGACTCATTGATCAGATCAAGGTAGAGCCCATAGATCAAGCAGGAACAGCACAAAGAAGAAGAATCTGATCTTTATACAAGCCAAAGAATGAAGTATGTGAATTTTAGGAATAGCAGAAATTAAGAAGAGAATATTTTTTATTGGGGGAAAAAAACCGTCTATCTGAGAGAACAATGGAAGGTGTACCAGAGTGGATTCTTATCTGGGATTTTTATAGAGCAAAACCATAAGATGAGATGGGTCTAGTGGAAAATATAAGAATTCACACATGAGGCGGGACAAAACTATGATCAACCAATAAGATCAGAAGCACAATTCCTCAGATAAAGTTGCTTAAATCCAGAGCCAAATTGGGGAGTGAATCACTTAGCAAGGGGGCATGAGAATAGGACAGTACCTTTTCCTGTAGGGCACTGGGCTAATGACTTTTCATGACTTCCTCAACAAGGTATTGGAAACTTATTTAGAGCATTAATCCTGGATGTTGATCTTTAGGGCGATGTACATTTCTTTATTTGAGCTTTGGTCTCGAGGTCTGGGCCACAGCAGCGTCTATCTCTCACTGTTGCAAGAGATCTGGCCTGCACTGTCTACTACTGATTGCCTGGCCCTGTTTGACTGCCTGTAATATTTCTATCTAACTCAGCTGCCTATAACACTCAGCACATTAAATAGCCAGTGAAAATAAAATAGATTTTACTGGACCTTATGAAGTTGACTGACACAAGCATAGATGTTCAGCAGTGGAAGAGGGAGAAACTCTAAGAGAAGCTCTCACTCGTTTTATGCACCATGCAAGAGTCAACTGAGGCAAGATACAGAAATTTCCCTGGCGGTAATTAATCTGGTCTTATAAGAGATTCTTTAGCATCTTTATTAAAGTTATCTTCAAGAGTTAGTGAAGGCTGTTTCATTGACTAATGCCAATTTAGCATCCATAGAAATTTTCTCATGCACATGTTCAAAAATGTACATACATACTGAAACAATATGCATTTTCATTTATATTTCTCTCACTGCTCTTTTAATCCTTCTCATTTTAAAGTCATGTGAAAATATCTTTAACATGGTTGTAGTTTGTAGCTGGATGCACTGTCAAATGCAGAGCATTATACAGTCGGAGCCAGGAGTTTTCTGAGGCAGGTGAATCTGGAGTTGGACACCGATTCCTAGTGCAGTGCTGGGATCAAGGCTGAGTGATGGCTGGATCGGTCCACTGATTGAATGGGCACTACCCCGATCCCAGAAGACTGGGTGAGATAGAGGGGGCCCGAGAAAGTCTTTCTTCTCTCCTTTTGCTGTTGTTGCTCTCGCTGACTTTCCGCACCATCAACTATTACCAGGTTGCCATGTTAGCTTGCTTGGGGGCCCGCTGATTATGGACTGAAACGTCTGTGAACGGTGAGTAAACAAACCTCTTTCCCTCTTGGACCTTGGGCATCAGGTATGTTGTCTCAGAAAAAGAAACTAAGACAAATATTTTCCCTTTTTTCAATTTCATATCCTTGAGAATTTGCCTCTTAGTCACTATATGAATTTAACATTTATTAAATGAATATTATGTTGCCAGGAAAGATTTTCCATTTTATCTGAAGTTCACCTTTCAATATGGATCATCTTTTTCTCTGTGGTATTACACTCTTTTTTTTTTTTTTTTTTTTTTTTTTTTTTTTTTTTTTT
>PVJA010028920.1:0-27175 GCA_004027025.1 Myocastor coypus | reverse complement strand
CTGTGCAGTTCAGGCTGGCTTTGAGCTCACTTTTGTAGCCCAGGCTGGTCTCGAACTCGCACCAATCCTCCTGCCTCAGCCTCCTTAGTGCTGGGATTACAGGCATGTGCCACCATGCCCGGCTCTTTTTAAAAATTTATTATTTTTTTTTCTTGTTTCAGAACTTTTTTTTGTTTATTTATTTATTTTTATGGCTGGCTCAGGCAGGGCTGGTACAGCATGTGGTGCCGGGGATTGAACTGTGGTCCCTGCAGCTGCCTAAGCTTTCCTAAGCAGGTGCTTTAGACCACTGAGCCATCCTACCGGGCCAGGTAATAGTTTCTGTTACAGTTTTTATTGCTTCTATCTTTCGGTCACTATGATGCATACTATAAGAACCAAGTCCCACTCCCCCCTGGAATAAAAAGAGCCAATCCCTAATTGACAAGCCATTCTGCCTTTGTACTTCCTGACTGTTTATCCCATACAAGCCCTAGATCACTAGGGATTGGGGTCTGATATTTGAGAACGATCCTAATAGTGCCTATTGACATAAATAAATCTGCCTCCAAATCCTGGGTGTTGCATTGGTGTTACTGCTTGTCATTAGTTCTTTTTACATGAAATATCACCAGTAGATCTCTAGAGGCAGAAAGTATAGTAGTATTTGTTAAAGAACCACCTTGGGGGGTGAGGAATGAGCTGTAATTACTTAATATATATTTGAAGTAGATATCCCCTTAGGGAGATGAAAACTTTCATTTTGTTTTGTTTCATTAAAGACATGGTCTCACCAGGTAGTCCAGGCTGGCCTTAAAAACTCACTATGTAGCCCAGGTTGGTTATGAATTTACAGTGATCCTGTTGCTTCAATCTCCTGAGTACTAGGATTACAGGATTACCCCACCATGCAGGGCCTAATGAACTGTTAAAGCTGAGAGAAGTAATGTGCCTACAAGCAGGCACAGGGGCCTGGGGTTAGATCCCTGGGCCTGCTATGCTGACCCTGCCCCTGGGGTGCGCTGAGATGGCAACTGAGACTGGGCATGGTGGTGTGTGCCTGTAATCCCAGCTCTTGGAAGCTGTAAACAGGTGGATCACTTTGAGTCCAGTGTAGTAGTGTGACCTGAACACCCTGGAGGCCCTTCTCTAAAAAGAGAGAGAGAGAAGCTGGGCGTGGTGGCTCATGCCTGTAATCCCAGCACTTGGGAGGCTGAGGCAGGAGGATCGGTGCGAGTTCGAGACCAGCCTGGGCTACAAAAGTGAGCTCAAGGCCAGCCTCAACTGCATAGTGAAACCCTGTCTCAAAAAGACAAAAAAAAATAATAATAATAAAAAATAAAAAAAAAGAATTGGAAAAAAAAAATAAAGTGAAGGATAAAAAAAAAAATAAAAATAAAAAATAAAAAATAAAAAATAAAAAGTAAAAAGAGAGAGAGAGAGAGAGAGACAGAGACAGAGACAGAGAGAGACAGAGACAGAGAGACAGAGAGAGGAGAAAAATGGCTAGATGACACTGTGGATGTACTAAAGATACCAAATTGTTTCATTTTGTTTGGGGTGTGTGTGTGTGTGTATTTGGTAGAGGGTCTCACTACACAGCTCAGACTCTTAGTGATCTTCCTGTTTTGAGCCTCACCAGAGCCGGGATTAGTCTTGTGCCACCACACCCGCACTTGGTGGTCAGTTCAAAGTGCTCGTAGGGGGTAGGGGCTGCAGGGGATATGAGGATGGAACCCAGATCCCTACGCTTTCCTGAGCAGGCACTTGGCCCACTGACGTTAGTCTTTGTTTGTCTTTTTGAGACAGAGTTTTTGTAGCCCAGGCTGGCTTTGAACTCACAGGGATACTCCTGCCTCAGGCTCCTGAATGCTGGGATTAGAGGAATGCATTACCATGCCTGACCAATGCCACTAAATTATATACTTTAAATTATTTGTGATGAGGCCCGGCGGGATGGCTCAGTGGTCTAAAGCGCCTGCTTGGGGAAGCTTGAGTGGCTTCAGGGACGGCAGTTCGATCCCCGGCACCACATGCTGTGCCAGCCCTGCCCTCGGGGTGGGCTGAGCCGGCCATAAAAATGAGTGAATGAACAAATAAAGGTTCTGAAACAAGAAAAAGATAAATAAATAAAATAAAAAATTCTTAAAAAAAAAGAATCTTAAAAAAATAAATAAATAAATAAATTTTTTGTGATGATTTGCCAGGGATTGAAGCCAGGGCCTCATACATGCATGCTCTACCATATCCTCACCCCACAAAATGGTTTATTTTGTTATGTGAATTTCACTTGAATTAGAAAACAAACCATGGAGGCTGGAGAGATAGCTCTGTGGCACAAGTGCCTGCCTAGCAAGTGTGAGGTCGTGAGTTCGAACCCTGGTCTCACAAAAAAAAAAGGGGGGTGTGCTGCGGCTTAGCACACTTATTTAAGCACCTGCTCGGGCAAATAAGTCAGGCAGGAGACTAGAGTTTGATCCCCAACTCCACAAGCCTTATGGGACTGGTACTTAAGGCAGCCTCTGCAAGCAAACAAACAAACAAACAAAGCAAAGGGGGCTGGGGAGATAGTTCTGTGACACAAGTGCCTGCCTGCCTGGTAAGTTCAAGGTCATGAGTTTGAACCCCAGTCCCACAAAAAAAAAAAAAGCAAAATAATTTATAGTCAGGCATGTTGACTCACGCTTGTAATCCCAGAACTGTAGAAAGCTGAGGCAGGTGGATCATAAATTAGAGCACCACTTGGGTAACTTAGTGACTTAGTGAGATTCTCTTCCAAAATAAAATTTTCTAAAAACTGGAAGAGTTGGGGGTATGACTCAGTGAATAGGTTCTTGGTTCCATTCTCCTTCTACAAAAACAAATGACTCCCATGACAGCTTTGGGTTTATTTCTCATGGAGTTTTGTGGGGAGCTACAGTATATCCTCCAGAAACCTGGCCACAGGTACTTTAAGAAGGTAAGAAGATGAGCCTGGGAAGGATATTTGGGAACCCTCTGTACTATTTTTGTAACTTCTTGTGAGTGTAGAATTATTTCAAAACAAAAGTTTAAAGAAAAATATCAGGACACATGTGATTTGGGTTGCTCAGGGGCTGCTCCCTTGGGAATAACTTAGCAGGACCACCCCTTTACAGGTCTGGGACTCATCCCTGGGAGAGACCCCATTTGGCTGGCTGAGGGCTTTGACCTGCTGATAGGAAGCCAGGATTGGGACTAACTGGTTTCCTAGTCCAGTTTTACTTTCACTTTTGTTTCCCCTTGAACTAACAGAGGAATCAGGAAAAGAACGACAGTGTTCTTGTTGCCCTGGCTTGGGTGCCTGCCTATATATAACAGCTGCAACCTCTGCCGGCTCCTCCTCCTCCACAGAGCTGGAGCTGGGAGCACTGCAGTTACTGTCAAGCCCCAGGCCTGAGGATGGCTGTTCCGGACCCTGCTTCCAAGTGGCTGGACAGGGAGCTGTACTCCAGGCAGCTGTGAGCCTTGTGGTGAGAGAGGGAGGGAGTGGGTGGCTTTCAGATTTCTGGTCTCAGCTGCTTGCCCATCTGCTGCCCATCCACAGGCCTGTGCTGGGCCTACCTGCCATGCAGAGAATTCGGGAAGCCAAGGTCCTGCTGTCAGGTCTGCAGGGCCTGGGGGCTGAGGTGGCCAAGAACCTGGTCCTGATGGGTGTAGGCAGCCTTACCTTGCATGATCCCCATCCTACCTGCTGGTCTGACCTGGCTGCTCAGGTAAGGGTCCACGATGGCTTTCAGTTCTCAGACCAGAGGGGAACAGGACCTTGGGAGTCTCTGCTCAGACTGTACTTACTGGGTCTCTCCCTAGTTTTTTCTCTCAGAGAAGGACTTGGGAAAAAGCAGGGCTGAGGCCTCTCAGAAACGCTTAGCTCAACTCAATGAAGCTGTCCAGGTCTTCGTCCACACAAGTGACATCACTGAGGACCTACTGCTAAAGTTTCAGGTGCTTCTTCTGGTCCCAGATTCCAGGCCAACACCCCCACATATGCCAGTCCTCAGCAGCAAGGAGGGCTGGGCAGTGGCTCTGGTCCTGCTGATCATGATGTTCACCTAGGTAGTGGTGCTGACTGCCTCGAGGCTGGAGGAGCAGCTGATGGTGGGTTCCATTTGCCACAAACATGGGATCTGCTTTATAGTGACTGACACCTGGGGCCTTGTGGGGTAAGACTGGCTGGCTGCCTAATACATCTTAACCAGCATTTGTTTGCATGCTGCATACAGCTGTGGGTTTGCTATATGGCCACCCCTACCCAGCCTCAGGTCTGTCCCATCATCCCTTCAAATTCTGGCCTGCAGTTCTACCTCTCTAGTTCCTTCACCCTAGCCTACAGGTCTGCTGTACTAACCCCACCCCCAAACTCTAGCTTCCAGGTCTTTCTCTTTCAATCTTGAGCCCTCTGGGTCTCTCTTAGTTCTCCCTGTCCTTAATCACAATGTATGAGCCAACTCAGTGATCCCTACCACGTCATACCAGGCAGTTGTTCTGTGACTTTGGTGAGGAATTCACAGTACATGATCCTACAGAGGCGGAACCCCTGACAGCTGGCATCCAGCACATCACCCAGGTAAGTGCAAGGGTGTGAGCATCTACCTGTGGGTCAGAAAAGCTTGCCAGGGCCTGTGCAAGGCGGTATGGGCCTCTCTGAGCCAAACCACCTCTTACTCAGGGCTTCCCTGGCATCCTCACTCTGAGAAGAGAAGACAAGGAACACTCCTTCAGTGATGGGGACTTGGTGACTTTCTCAGGCATCAAGGGCATGGTTGAGCTCAATGACTGTTCTCCCCGACCCATCTGTGTGCGGAGTAAGCTGACCCCCCACCATCATCCCCATGGAATGCACATACCTAACACTTGGAGCAAGCTTCCTCTTCCCTTTTCCCAGGGTATAGCAAGACATAGGACATATATTATGCAAAGCAGGATGATAGTGTGAACCACTCAGGTTCAAGGGTCCTAACCTATAGGCTGGATCTTTCCCAGAGGATCAGTCGTTGGAGATCGGGGACACATCAACTTTTTCCCCTTACTTACACGGTGGGGTTGTCACTGAAGTCAAGAGACCTGTGACTGTGAGACATGTGAGCGCATGTGCATCTGAAGGGGGCAGGGTGCGGTGGGGTTCAGGGGTGGTGGTGGCAGGCAGTGTCTGGACCTGACACTGAACTGCCCTTTGCAGAAGCCCCTGGATAGAGCCCTGCTTGAGCCCCGTGTCGTGGCTCTGAGGGCCCAGGAAGTCCGTCGTGCCCACTGTCTGCATCAAGCCTTTCGTGCGCTACACAAATTCCAGCACCTCAATAGTCGGCCACTGCGGCCCTGGGATCCTGTGAGTAGTCATAGCACCACCTCCAGCCTGGAGTCTGTAGCCTGGAGTCTCATTTGCCAAACCTCTCCTCTATGACCATTCATGGGTCCACATTTATACCTGCAAGGCAGTGCATCTACTCTAAAAGAGGACATGAAAACTATTATCTTTTGGAGTGTGTTGTTGTGGGAAACGAGTCTCTCTCTCTCTCTCTCTCTCTCTCTCTCTCTCTCTCTCTCTCTCTCTCTCTCTTTCTCTCTCTCTCTCTCTGTCTCTCCTTTACTCTCTTCTTTCGCATTATGTAGCCCAAGCTGGCCTCAAACTCAATAATCCTCTTGTCTCAGCCTTCTCGGTGCTCAGATAAGAGGTGTACACCACCATGCACACAGCTCTCTGTTTTGGTTTTGAGATAGGGCCTCACTAAGTTAACCAGGATGGCCTCAAACTTGCAATCCTCCTGCTTCTGCCTCCCAAATAACTGAGATTATAGATATATACCAGTATACCCAGCTGAAAGCCACTATCTCTTTTTTAAATATTTATATATTTGGGGCCGGGGAGATAGCTCCATGGCACAAGTGCCTGCCTGGCAAGTGCAAGGTCATGAGTTTGAACCCCAGTCCCACACACATGCACACAAAATAAATAAAATTAAACAGTTATTTATTTATTTGTACCAAGAATCAAACTCATGACCTTCCACTTGCTAGGCAGGCATTGTACCACTAAGCTGTCTCCCCAGTTTACCACTATCTTTAGACTAGACACTGGGAAGTTCCAGGTGATTTCAGTTCTTTTCTAAGCAAACAAGAAGTTACACTGAGATTGGTAGTCTTGCAGGCCTGTCTTGTGCTCAGCATCCTCTGGTGGTGCTACCCAGGCTGGTAACTGTGCCAGGCCTTCCTTCTTAGGCTTCTGCTTTCTCTTATATGAAACAGGATAACTTGCTAGCTGCCTGAAGACTTTGTATGGAGGGTGGAACTCAGATTGGGGACGCTATACCCACAGAGACCCATCTTACAGGATGATGCAGAGATCATGGTAACCCTTGCCCAGGACCTGGGACCACTGAATGGGGCAGAAGAGCCACTGGATGAGGTACTACTACGTACAGTGGCCCTGAGTAGTACTGGTGTCCTGAGTCCCATGGCAGCCATTCTAGGAGCAGTGGCTGCCCAGGAAGTCTTGAAGGTAGGCACAAACAGGAAAGGGCATGGATGGGGGGACTCCTGGGTCAGTGTGTGCCAGCCCTAGAGGGTTCATCAACATAGGTCCAGGCTTTAGCTGGATCTGAGGAGTTTAGGAGTTGAAAAATGCCCTCAGACTGAAGTGTTGGCCCCTAGGCACTCTCCAAAAAGTTCATGCCCCTGGACCAGTGGCTGTACTTCGATGCCCTTGACTGTCTTCCAGAAGATGAGAAACTCCTTCCCAGTCCTGCGGACTGTGCCCTGGTGAGACTTGGTGTGGGAGTGCAAACCTTATCCAAAATCAGGGCTGGAGGAGAAGCACAAAGAATGATCCAGAGGTCCTGAGTTAACTCAGTGAGACAAGGATATATAACATAGGCTGACAACACCGATCCCTCTCTGTGTCCTCTAGAAAGACTGTCGCTATGATGGGCAAATTGCAGTGTTTGGGGCTGGTTTTCAAGAGACACTGAGTCAGCAGCGCTACCTCCTGGTGAGCTGTGGGGTAAGGGTCGGTATGTCTTTGGGAGGGCCAGTTGAGGCCCCCAGTCAAAGCTGCTCCTCACAATAGGTGGGTGCTGGTGCCATTGGCTGTGAGATACTCAAAGGCTTTGCCCTAGTGGGGCTGGGAGCTGGAGGTACTGGAGGCGTGACTGTTGTAGACATGGACCACATTGAGTACTCCAACCTTAGCCGTCAGTTCCTCTTCAGGCCTCGAGACATTGGTGTAAGTGCCAGCCCCCTCTACATTTGGGTCTATATTGTTCTCCCATAATGCTCTAATATTGGGACCTTTTGGGTTAATGCAGTGGTTCAAGTGCCTGTGTGGGCAATCCTAGTCAGGCACAGGGGATGGCGGTTCAATCTCCACACCCACCCTTAAGGCAGCCTGAGTCAGCCAAAAAACAAAAAAAACAAAAACAAAAACAAAAAAAGAAACAAAAAAACCCCACCCTTCTCATAATGCTCTGGTACCTAATATCTTTCTCCCTTCTCAGAAGCCCAAGGCAGAGATAGCTGCAGCAGCTACCCGAGACCTGAACCCAGATATACAGGTGACTGTGCATACACAAGTCCTGGATCATACCACAGAAAACACCTATGATGACAACTTCTTCTCCTGTGTACATGGTGTGGTTGCTGCCGTGGACAGTTTCGAGGCCCGTGAGTGTTTAACTCCAAGCTCAACACCTTGCCCAAGTCTGTGCCAGTCCCACTCTGACCTTTCGCTCCCTTGCCAGGGCACTACCTAGCTGCTCGCTGCACCCACTACCTGAAGCCAATGCTAGAGGCAGGCACAGAGGGCACAAAGGGCAGTGCTTCAGTGTTTGTGCCACATGTGACTGAGGTTTATAAAGGCCCTGCCTCAGCTGAAGATTCTGAGGATGCCCCCGCCCCTGTCTGCACCATGCGGTACTTCCCTAGTACATACAAGCATAGTCTGCAGGTAAGTGCATGCCACCCCACAAAGCTCAGCACTCAGGTGCAGACCTGCTCCTCTGACAGCTCATAGTTCTCCTTCCTGCACAGTGGGCTTGGAATGAATTGGAGGGACTCTTCCAACTATCCGCAGAGATCATCAGCCGCTACCAACAGTAAGCACCACAATAGACATGAAGGGAAATCCAGGGCTCTGAGCCCAGGGCTCAGCCTCCAACTGTCTCCTTTTTCAGCCGGGCCTCTACTTCCCTGGAAGATGTGGGTGAGCCACAGATGCTGACCTCACTACAGTTGGTACGGGGTGTCCTACAAGTGCGCCCACAGACCTGGCAAGATTGTGTTGTGTGGGCCCTTGGCCACTGGAAACTACGCTTCTGTGATGACATCATACGGCTGCTGAAGCTCTACCCACCTGCTAAAGTGGGTGGTTAGGGGTTGAGGGGCTGAGGACTTGGGGTGACTAGACTGAACTTAATAGCCTCTGTGTCCTTAGGTACATGAGGATGGAACTCCATTCTGGTCAGGTCCCAAACAGTGTCCCCAGCCCCTGAAATTTGACATCATGCAAGTGAGTGGGGGTCCTCTGGAAAGCTTTGATATAGATGGTGATAGAAAGCCATGCTTGTGCACATATGTGTATCCATATGTGAAGCAAACACTCAACAGACCCACAGATGAGCAGTGGGCCCCACCCTGTCCTCTCATATGTGCTCATTCCCACCCGTGCATCTGCTTCTGCTCTGGTCTGGCTGTAGGATGTGCACCTCCTCTACATAATGGCAGCTGCCAACCTGTATGCCCAGATGCATGAGCTGCCTGGATCATCAGATCAGACTGCACTCAGGGCGCTGCTGAAGTTCCTGCTACAAACTGACTCCCCACATTTGGCCCCTACCTTCGCTAGGGAACTATCTGAATCTGAACTATTTGATGAGACTCCTGGTCCTGCCCCCATCCTGCCACTTAAAGGTTTGATCCTGTCTTCAGCCTGTTCTGCAGAAAGAAGATAGGGTCTTGGGTCCCTACAACCAACTTACTACCTCTCAGGCCCTCTTATCTTGCCTCTCTCTAGCCCTATCTTCTGGTCCCAATAGGGGCTCCTCTTGCATTGCTTACTGCATATTGCAGTCCTTTTGGGAAAATATCAGAATTTTTAAAAAGTCCCAGGGGATGTATAGCTATAGACAACCATATGGGTGTGTGCACATGCTTAGAATGGGGAAGGCTGGAGAAGAGACTGTAGCATCAATTAGTGGGCTCCTTAGTTTGATCAGAAGTGCTGACAGTCTTGGAAGACACCAAGAATAGGTACCAAGTTCCAGGAAGAGCACAGGAGTAGAATAAGGACAACCAGCAATTACTCCCCCAACAGACCCTGAACAGTTGAAAGAACTACAGGAATCCCTGAAAATCTGGTGCAAAGGCCCTGCCCTGAAGCCTCTGGTGTTTGAAAAGGTGGGGGTCTATGTGGGGTGAGTTGGGCTGGGAAGATTGTGGGGGAAGGTGAGGAGCAAAAGAGTAGACTAATGCTGGGTGTGGTGGTGGCTGTACTCCCAGCACTTGGGAGGCTGAGGCAGGAGGATCAGTGCGAGTTCAAGACCAGCCTGAGCTACAAAAGTGAGCCCAAGGCCAATCTGAACTGCATAGCAAGACCCTGTCTCAAAAAAGAAAGAAGAGTAGTCTAAATTATACTCCCAGTGGGGCCTTACAAGCAGCTTACTCTCCCTGAGCCTCTGCTTCATTGTGCAGTAAAGGGGAATTGGTGAGAACTCACCTGTAGAACTTTGAGGAGCTCTCACCCTGGCACAGGGGAGGCCATAGTAAGGGGAACTGCTGCAGTGTTCACACTGCTATCTTTTGGGCCTTACAGGAGGAAGACAGCAATTTCCATGTAGACTTTGTGAGAGCAGCAGCTAGCCTGAGATCTCAGAACTATGGGATTTCAGAACCAGTAGACTATGCTCAGGTAATCCCAACCCTTGGGACTTTGGCCTGAAAATGGGGACCAAACTTTAGATCTGCCATTCTGTGGACCACACCAGATCTATCCTTGGCAGAGCAAGAGAACTGTGAGCCAGATCATCCCAGCCATTGCTACCACGACAGCAGCAGTGGCAGGTCTGCTGGGCCTAGAGCTGTATAAAGTGGTGAGCAGGCCACAACCTCTTGCCTTTCGTCATACCTACCTGGACCTGGCTGAAAACCACTTCCAACGCTCAGTGCCTTCTGCTCCGGCAATCCAGAAGGTGAGCCCTTGACACCTTAACCCCACTCCTACTAGTCTTGGATTTTCTCTCAACCCACCCAAACAGGCCTCACTCTAAGTGTGGTATGGTGGCACAGGCCTGTCATCTCAACTACTCAGGAGGCTGAGGCAAAAAGATCCCAAATTTGAGGGTAGCCTGAGCAACTTAGTGAGCTCCTGTCTCAAAATCAAATAAAAAGGGCTGACAGAGGCTCTGGCTTGAATTTCCAGTACAAAACCAAAAACAAGCCAACCACTGTGGCTTTGTGGTGCTCTAGTCCTCAAGAGGGAGCTCTGGCTCCTTTCCTGGTAGAAGCCAGGCTGGGACCTGTCAGAGGCAGGAAGCAGCCATCAGCCACTCCCCACCCCTTTATACCCCTCCCTACCCCCAGCCCCACCACAAAGAGTCCAGGGTCTGGGGGAGCTGCAGCTTTAACTCATTAGTGGAGCCAGACATCTCCACAGCCTCCTCCTTCCCAGGAGTGTCCGAGGGGATAACTGTTAGCAAGGGGGAAGAGGCAGGAAAGGGTAAACAGGGCTGCAGCCCCAGAAAGAGACCAGATTCTCCCTCTAGGGCCCTGGCCTATCCCCTCAAGGCTCATTTAAAAGGCACCAGGCTGGCTACCAGTGATGTGGCTCTGCAGCCTGGTAGGAAGGAGTGTGTGGTTGGGTCACAGATGTTAAGTTTGCCAGAGTCCAGGCATCTCTTGTGTGTAGGCATAGAGGTAGCAAGCTTTTACATTTGTGTGACAGATGGGAGTCCAGGGTTCTTCCTCAGTGTAGGCATGCATGGATGTGCATGTGTATACATATGTGGGTGTTCCTGGGCTTGTGTGCATGTGTGCTCCTGTGAGTGCAGGTCTGAGAATGCTGCTTATTATGTGCATAGGCTCTGTAGTAGCTGCCGTTTCCTCCAGGCACAGGAAAGGGGGCAGAGGGAATGCCCAGGGGAGAGGGCAGAGGTCACTGGCCAGCCCTGGGCTTTGTCAGGTTACCCTAGGGTCCCCCTGGACACAGACACAGAGCCCCTTTGTGAAGTGCCCCACCTCTGAGCAGCACACAGACTGGCTTTGTCCATGGAACAGAGGTGGGGGTGGAGGGGTTTCTTGTGTCTAGCCTAGTCTCAGCTCAACTCCAGTGTGTTGTCTAAGGGGCTTGCAAGGCCTCTCTGTCCCAGACTCTGGCTGCTGGCCACCCTCCTGTCATCAGCTCTGGACACCAGAAGCTCATGACTCTTGAAAAAAGGAAGGAAATGACAGGAAGAGTTGGCCTCTGTGGACATGTGTCCCTAGTGGGATCTCTAGGCCACAAGGACCCTGCTGGTCACCATGCCCTTGGCTCCAGTATATATATATATATATATATATATATATATATATATATATATACACACACACACACATATATATATATAGGAGTTGCCAAAGGCCTGTAAGGATGGGCTAGTAGAATGTATCCCTCAACCTTGCATTTGAGGAACACACAAAGACTATAGCAGCCTGGCTCTGGCTTCCTCAGGAAGCACCACCCCCTTGCCCCCACCCCCAGCAATTGGCCTGCATGATGGATCATCTGTTTCCCTGAGCAGGCCCCATAGCCCCATTTCCTGTGCTGGCCCCAGCCTGGGCCCAGATTCTATCTTCCAGCCCCCACTCCCTGGCTTTTGCTTCCTGCCTCTAGTCCAGCTCCTCCCCTAAGAGAAAGGCTGCTGAGAACTGGGATGTGGTTGCAACTTGGCTAAGCAGTCTTTCTTTCCTCCCTACTTTCATCCCCAGTTCGGTCACCTACAGTGGACCAGTTGGGATCGCCTGAAGGTGCCTGCTGGGCAGCCTGAGAGGACACTGGAGTCACTGCTGGCCCATCTCCAGGTGTGCCCTTTCCCTACTCTGTCCTGACTGTGCCCAGCCTGGCCCAGCATGTCTCTGACCTGTGTTTTTCTAGGAACAACATGGTCTGAAAGTGAAGATGCTGCTATGTGGCCAGGCCCAGCTCTATTCAGCCCAGGAGTCTCCTGAAAATCAGGCCCAGTACCTGCCCCTCAGGTGAGCCTGCACATGGCTGTGGCCAGGCCCTGCCTGCTTCTAGAGGTTGAAAATGGGGGACATACAGCTTTTCTTTTTTCTGACCCCACTTTGGGCCCCTTACACCTTCCTGAAGCATTCTTTGACCAAACGGTGCTGGCAAATGGGCTGGGGGTGGGGCACGGCTGAAGGCTTGAAGGAGGGGCTGTTTTAGGGGCTGCCCACTTGGCCTCCCCCATTGGCTCCCCACACCCTGCCCAGCCCCCCTTCATGGCCCACTCCCAGGGGATCCGCAGCTTCCTGCCTCCTGCCGGCCCCACCAGCTGCTCTTAAAATAGTTTCAGATGTTTCCTGTCTTGAGCTACTCTTGCTCCTAGTTTGAGCTCCAGGGGGCTCACTAGTATCCCCAAGTTCATGCCAGGTTGTTTCTACTTGCCTCAGTTCACCTGCGTAATCTCTAATCCCCCCACACATATCAGGGTGACAGAACTGGTTCAGCAGGTGACAGACTGGGTGCCTAAATCTGGACAGCGAGTGCTGGTGCTGGAGCTGAGCTGTGAGGGTGAGGAGGACAACACTGCTTTCCCACCTCTGCATTATGAACTGTGCTGAGGCACCGCTGCACTCGGCTTCATGAAGCCCTACACAGAGCCCTGAGTCCAGAGACATTAAATAAAATTTGTTGAAGGAAGCCATGAGTGAAGATGGATAATAAATAGGACACGGGGCACTGGAACACATGGGCATGACATGGGCGAGACAGAGCCTGGAAGGAAAAGAACAGACTTCAGATTTGCTTGCCTGGACTGTGCCTGGTGGGGCTGCAAATGCCTTCTGGAGCCTCAGGGTTATGGAACCAACAGTGTAGAAAAAGGCTTTTATTATCCCAGGCTGGAGGGCAAGGTCAGAGGTAGCTGACATCATTGCAGATGATGGGTTGTCGGCTGCGGCAGTTCATGAGGGCTGCAAATCGTGAGACATCTGCAGGCAGTTCAGGATCTGATCGAGGTGGGCATGACAGCCGCTTTCCTGCCATAGCTGCTCGCCGAGCTCTGGCCAGTTGGCGCCGCAGCTGCTCTGAGAGGCCAAGCAAGAACTGGGGGGGCCGAGGACGAGCACGGGGTGCACCTCCATCACCCCCCTCACCTGCTGCCTCAGGCAGCTCCATCCAGTTGTGAACTAAGTCAGCGAAGCAGTTGTCTCCTAGCACCAGAGGCTGGCGGCTGCGGCCCCTGTTTAGCAGAGCTGCTGTCCAGTCCTCTGTTTCCAGTCCCTGCCAATGCTCCAAGCAGGCATCTGGGGTGGACTTGGGCCGTGGACGCTGTGCAGGTGGAGCACTGCTTACAGGAGCCTGGCTGGACAGTGGGAGGCCACTGACTGAGAGCCGCTGACTCTGACGGGGTCGCCCCTGGTATGCTGGACGCTGAAGTATAGGCAACTCTTCTTCTCGCCATGTGCTGCCTGACACCTCTGAGAAGCCTGAGTCCCAGTCTAGACTGTGCTCCCTGTGACCACCCAAGGCTGCACCCCTGTCTTCTGTCACCAAGGCTTCATCCTCCTCTTCCTCCACACAGCAGACAGAGTCTTGTTCCAGGGCATCTGAGGCCCCAAGCTGATGGCTTGCCTGCACACCTGGGTCAGTTTTGGGGGGTGACTGCAGGGGGCCAGGCAAAGGGGATGAGCCTGTGTTCCGGCTACACAACTGAAGGGAAGAGAAAGCAAACGTTGGAAGGATAGGGCTTGTGACCCATGTGTGCCTGGCCAAATCGGCCCTGAGAAGAAGGTCCAGAGGTTTGGAAGGGCTGCTGATCTGGACAGCAGGGTGAAAAATGAGCAAAGGGCAGGGATGGGGCCCTGGCAGTAGAGCAGACCTGGTGGCAGTGCAGCAGGCTGCAGCACGCAGGGCCGGGCAAGTCAGCACCCGCCATCAGGGCTTGCACTGGGAAATAAGTCCTGCCCGGGTTTGGGGAGGGGCGTCCTGTGCTCTTGTGGGATGCAGATCCCCAAATCCCAAACTGGCTTTCAGAAAGAGAGTGCTTGTTAGATGAGAAGTAGGGGAAGGAGGTAGACTGAGGTAAGAGGCATCCACAGAAGCACCAGGCCTCTTTAGACCATTGGCACGCCCTGGTCAGGCCCAAAAGAAGTCCCCTCCAACTACCCTCCTCCCGCAACGACCAGTGGCAAGGCCCCTGGGCCACTGTTACCTGATGCCCAAAAGAGCTTTCAGCCCTCGGGCTACCTGGCCACCCCGTCCCCTCCCGCCTCGGGTGGGCACCCAGGCTGGGCGGCACCGGGCACCCTACACGCGCCCTCGGTGCCACACCCACTCCTACGCCTCACCATTTCCCAGCGGAGCTGGCTCAGGAAGCCGTCCAGCCGCGCGCTGTGCATGTCGGTGCCGGAGCGCCCGCCAGGCCTGCCAGCGTCTCCTCGGCCCGGAGGAGCACCTCAAACACTGCCAGGCAGCCGGGCCGGCCTGGCGCCCTCGCTCTCTGCCTCGACTCCTAGAAGCTCCAGCCGCCACCGCCCCAACATCTGGCAGCCTCGCCCCGCCTCTCACGCCTCAGCCAATGGGGGTGGGGCGAGTCTGCTTGGACACCTCCCCTTGCAGTACCGCCCCTCGAGCTCCTTGGAATGGGTAACCTCAGCTTCCCAACCATCTGCCACCCCGGCGTGGAGGGCAGGCGGTAGATGGAAGCCGGCTGTGGTTCAGCCCAGGACCCCATACATCCAGTGGGCAGGGTTAGCTCACCGGTGCTTGACGAGGGGCGTTCGCTTTTCTGTGGTGGCCTCAGCCTTCCCATTTGCCCCACGGTGGAAAACGATCCCTCCCACGAGGACTCGGTGCTGCGCCCACATGTGGGCAGAAAGGCAAGGATCGTCGGATTCGGCGAAACTATGGTTCACTCAAGGACTGACTTGTTCTTGACACTGTTCTTAACAGTCCCTGGAAATCATAGGACTGGAGTTCGGCTCCTCTGCGCACTCTGGGGGACCTCGGGGCGTTACGGTCCGGCCTCGGTGAAGTCCCAGCAGGCTCCCTCTTGTGCCACATCTGCTCCAACATAGACTGGACCGCCCTCTAGCGGGTGCACGGCGAAGCACTGTCACCCGCCTTCCCTTCTCGCTGGAGTGTGCAGATTAGGGTGCTCACGCGGAGTGGATGGCGCTCTCCAACCGGAACGTCACTGTCCGTCGCGTGAGGTTGCTCCAGGATCTGAGGCTAAGTTCAAGGGTACAGTATGCGTGGAGTCTGAATGGACCTATCAGTAGGCAGGAAAATGTGGGGGAATAAAGACTGGTTTGAGAGAGATCCCTCAGAGGAGGTGACATGGGGATACAATCCATCCATCATGAGGAGACAAAGTAGAGGCATCCTTGAGTCGACTATCAATTTATTTCAGTGATGTTTTTACGTTAAGATCAGAGTGCATGGGGGCCCGGCAGGATGGCTCAGTGGTCTAAAGCACCTGCTTAGGAAAGCTTGGGCGGCTGTAGAGACCGTGGTTCGATCCCCGGCACCACATGCTGCACCAGCCCTGCCCTCAGGGCGGGCTGAGCCGGCCATAAAAATAAATAAATAAATAAACAAACAAACAAAAGTTCTGAAACAAGAAAAAAAATTTAAAAATTCTTTTAAAAAAGATAAGGGTGAATATATTAGCTCCATGTTTGAGGGCCTAAGCTCATAGTTTCCTTCAAATTCCTTCTTGGCTTCTAATGTCTTTGCCAATGGAAGTCTCTTGCGTTCTTTAGAATGAAAGGACTAAAAATCATCTCTTAAATCTGTGTTCAGCCTTGAGGATCATATCTGGTTAGACTCTTGGCTGAACGACTAGGGAAAGATTTTGCAAACTGGAGCTGTTAAGACACTGAATGAAAAATAAATTTTTAAAAAAGAAGTTTATGAGCTGTGTGTGGGAAAGGCGCCCTCCAGTCTGGACTCCATGCAGCCGGACTCATCCTCTGCGGTGAGTACTTCGTCCCAGGCTAAGCTGTGAACAGGGTCACTGGATAGGCTGGGTCTGGTTCTGTCTGAGTTGGCCTACCAGGTCCCAGAGTCAGATGAATAAAATACATTGAATGAGGAAAAAAAAGTTTATGGTTAGGGATAGTATTTGGTCATATCCTAATATGAAATGTATATCTGTATTAGTTGGGGGGGGTGTCAATGGCCTTGCTGTGTGTATGAATGTTTGAAAATTAATAAATATGGGGCAACCTGCTTGAGTCCCCTTTATGTCTCAGACAAGAGTTTTCCTTCAATAAAAAAGAATAAAAAATAAAATTAATAAATATTATCTTAAGCTGGGTGTGGTGGTGCACCTGTAATTCCAGCACTTGGGAGGCTGAGGCAGGAGGATCAGTGTGAGCTTGAGACCAGCCCGGGCTACAAAAGTGAGCTCAAGACCAGCCTGAACTGAACAGCAAGACTCTATCTCAAAAAAAAAAAACTAAATAAATAAATAAAAATATTATCTTAGCTCATGGATGAGTTTATAATTAAAAGACTATAATATATACACCACTGTATGGTATCTAATAAGTTTGAAATTAAAAAAAAGAGGAGCACTCTGCTCAGGTGCATGCTACACACATGTAACCCCAGCTACCGAAAAGACTGAGCCTATAGGTCCCAATTTGGAGTTCTACCTGGGCAATTAAATAAGCTGCTGTCTAGAAAGAAAGAAAGAAAGAAAGAAAGAAAGAAAGGGGGCCTGGCGGGATGGCTTAGTGGTCTAAAGCGCCTGCTTGGGAAAGCTTGGGAGCTTCAGGGACCGTGGTTCAATCCCCGGCACCACATGCTGCACCAGCCCTGCCCTCGGGGTGGGCTGAGCCAGCCATAAAAATGAGTGAATAAACAAACTGAGGTTCTGAAACAAGAAAAAAATAAATAAAATAAAAAATTAAAAAAAAAAGAAAGAAAGAAAGAAAGAAGAAGCTGAGAGTAGTGGTGCATGCCTGTAATCCCAGCACTTGGGAGGCTGAGGCAGGAGGATCACTGTGAGTTCGAGACTAGCTTGGGCTACAAAAGTGAGCTCAAGGCCAGCCTGAGACCCTGCATAGTGAGACTCTGTCTCAAAAAGACAAAAAAAAAAAAAAAAAAAAAAAAAAAAAAAAAAAAAAAAAAAAAAAAAAAAAAAAAAAAAAAAAAAAAAAAAAAAAAGAAAAGAAAAGGGCTGGAGATATAGCTCAGTGAGTGAGCATCCCTCATTTGATCACCAGTACCAAGAAAAAGGAAAGAAAGAAGGGAGAGGAGGAGGAACAAATAAAGGGAAAAGTAAAGAAGAGGGACATTATAGGCAAAGGGACAAGCTGGTATAAAAGCTTAAAGGGTGGGAGCTAGGCTGGGCCAAACATAAAAAGGCCCAGGTGTGTATACTGGTGGTGGTACAAGGAGCGAAGAGATCACCCAAACAAGGCTCCTGTAGCCTTAAAGGAGAATGTGGATTTTGTTCTTTGTTGCTGTCTTGAAACAGAGTCTTGTATGTAATGTAGGCTGGCCATGAACTACAGATTCTCCTGCCTCAGCCTCCCAAGTGCTTGGATTACAAGCATGCATCACGGTGCCTAGCTTTGATTGTTCTTCACTCAATAAGAAGTATAAACCTTTGGGTAGGGAATAATCTGGCCTGGTTAAATAGCCCCAGCTGCCTTGGAAGAATAATTTTTTTTTTTTTTTGCATTTTAGGGAAGGGTCTACAGAGTGTTCAGGGTCTCACTACTAGATTGGACTCATAGTGATGCCCCTGTTTACAGCCTGCCAAGAGCTGGGATTACAGGTGCATGCCATGATGCCCAGTCTCAATTGCTGGCTCAGCATGCTCCAGCTGGCACAGCAGGCCCAGAGATCAAACCCCTGAAAGCTGGGCGTGGTGATGCACGCCTGTAATCCCAGCATTTGGGAGGCTGAGGCAGGAGGATCGAGTGGGAGTTCAAGACCACACCTTGGGCTACAAAAAGTGAGCTCAAGGGCAGCCTGAACTGCATAGTGAGACCCTGTCTCAAAAAGACAAAAAACAAAAGCAAAAACAAAGGCTCTAGAACTTCAGCTGGACTCATGCAGGACATTACCATGGTATCCAGGCCTTCAGCTAGATTCTTTGGTCTTTAGTGTGTGGATGTGTGGACAAATTTTCTTCGCTCTTTTTTTTTTTTTAATTTATTTTACTTTTTTTTTTCTTGTTTCAGAACGTTTGTTTATTGTTTTTAATTTTTATTTATTTATTTATTTCTTGTTTCAGAACCTTTACTTGTTTATTCACTCAGTTTTATGGCTGGCTCAGCCTGACCCGAGGGCAGGGCTGGCGAGCATGTGGTGCCGAGGATTGAACCGAGGTCCCTGAAGCCGCCCAAGCTTTTGTAAGCACGCACTTTAGACCACTGAGCCATCCCGCCGGGCCCCAGAACGTTTGTTTATTCACTCATTTTTTTTTTTTATGGCTGGCTCAGCCCGTCCCGAGGGCAGGGCTGGCGCAGCATGTGGTGCCGGGGATCGAACCGCGGTCCCTGAAGCCGCCCATGGTTTCCCAAGCAGGGGCTTTAGACCACTGAGCCATCCCGCCGGGCCCACTTCGCTCTTTTTGTATGTGACACTTTGGGTGAGTTTTATAAAATAATCTTATAAAATATGTGTCCTGTATTATATTGTCCCCTTTGTAAGGCACCAAACTACAAGTGTCAACACTACTATTTGTTTATATATGAATACTATTATTTTATAGCTTAATATATTCACTGTGTATTATTGCAAAGGACATACCAAATGCATCTCTCTGGCTGATGATCTTAACTGTGGCTTATTTTGGGGGTATGTCTTATACTATAAATATCCTGAAAAAAATATGTCAGGGCTTTTTTCTGGTTAAGTCTTATATTGGAGAATATATGGTAATCCTTAGCTTGGTACTTGTCTTCTCACTTCTCCTTCACGTGTAGTCATACATGAGTATCCTCAGTGGGGACCTTGGAAGGCAAGATTTTACAGGCTTCTGGAGGTCTGCCAGGGTTCTGCCTACAGTCACGGGGATTTGGGCAGGGCCAGCTATGTTTGAGCAACTGACCTGGCAACAGGTGGGTCTGGCAAACAACCTCTCTGCTATCTCTTCGTGCCACCATGGCTCCACTTAGGCTCTTGGTGATTCTTTTGGCTTTGGCTATCTCAGGTGAGGTGCTGGTGGGTAGGGGAGCCCCAGTTTCCCTCATAGTAATAACCCTGCAATGGGCTACTATGGAGGGAGGATGGGGGAGAAGTAGGAAAGGGTAAGCGTCCAAACCCCTGAGCATTGTTTCTTATCTTGGCTACTTCCTCAACCAAGTTCTCTTTCCCTATCTGTGAAGTGTTAGATGTGGAGACAAGAAAGGATCTTGGTGACTTGGCCTTAGGATGCGGCCAGATCTTTTGGCAAAAGAGTGGGGTTGTGCTTGCAAGTGTGGCTCTTTGAACATCGGCCTCCAGTCTGAATTTCTGCTCCTCACAGACCTCCACAGCCTGACCTGGTTTGTAAATGTCTCTGAGAGTGAGGGCCCAGGTACTATCCTGCAGATGTTCACCTTCAACTGCTCCTCCAACACACCTACCCTGGAGTTGCTTCGTGTGAAGCCGCCCACCACCTTTTTCAACACACCCAGCCTTGCTGGGCGTGAGGGGATCTATGTGGCAAAGGTAGGATCATGAGTACACCTGGGCACTATGTGGGCACCAGGGCAGATTTGAAACTCCAGAAGCCAGAACATGCTACTGTTCACCCCCCAGGTGACCTTGAGCAGCTCAGCTCGCCTGGATGCCCTTACAGTGAATCACTATGAGCTACAGCTGAAATACACATGTGGAAAGCTTGTGGAGGAGACATTACTCTATTTGGATGTGTACCGAGATCCTGGCCGTATCCAGTGTGCTGGTAGATTTGTTAGCCCAGGTGAGGCTGGGGAAGTAGGCAGGAATGGGCAGGTATGGCTTGAAAAGAGCCTCCCTGACCTCCCTTTTGGGCAGCTGGCGAAATTGTTCAGGTGCCAGAGACAGTCAGCCCTGGAGCCTTGCTGTATACATTGCTTTTCCCAGGCCTGGAAGTCCAGGGAGCACAGGTGAGTAGCATGGATGACAGGCTGAGGTGGGGGAAGGATGGAGAGCTAGCACAACCTCTTCCTGGCAAGGTACACCATGCAGAAGGGCCCTACACACAGCTGAACATCTGTAGGATGCATGTTCTTGGAGAGAGCCATTAAGGGCCACCAATCTCCCAGAAAACATGGCTGATCAGTCCCACAGGGATGTCTTAGGGGCTGAGCTCTTCTTTCCAGTTCTCCTGTGTGTTCAGAGTGCTCCTTGACGATTTTATAGTACTTTTGTACTTCAGAAAAGAAATTAGTTTTTTAAAAAAATAATTCATTTTAAAATAGAGGGAATTGAAGATCAGGATAGGGTTCAAGAAGCTTAGGATGTGGCAGAAACCAGTGGCAGGGTGTGTGAGGGTCTGGTGTTCAGGTGTCTTCTGAGTTATTGAGGGAAGAGGTGCCTGGGGGCACTGAGGGCTGCATGGAGCTGCTAGGTTCTCTGTTTTATCAGATGAATATTACCAGTGCTCAGGACCCTCCATACTTTCCTGGACCTTTCTCTATCAATGAAAAGGGTTTGCTGCGGGCGCCATCGCAGGGCCTCAAAGGGCAGGCTCAAAAGGTGAGCATGACCTGGCATCTTTGGATCTGTATGGATTGGGCAGAGCCATCACTTTCTGACAGCTTGTTGTTAGCGCCCTTGGCTCTTGGACTAACACTGCCTGTCACTACCCTTGGGGCCTCATGCTGACTGCCCTTTCATTTTGGCTAGGGTCTGTGTTGGGCTCTGAAGTCCTAAAAAGAGGAAAGGTCCCTAACCCACAGGCCCTTTAGCAGAAAACAGTGTTTCCAGGTAATCACACATTAAGAGAAAGCTCTGAGTAAAGGGGCCACTGAGGAGTTAGAGAAGTCCCCTCCTCAACATTCCTACCTCTTATTCACTGGATCTTAGCAGCTCTGATCTAACAATTCAGTTGTGAATGAGTGAGCTATTATTATTTTTTTTATTACTCTTTCTTTTTTTAATATTTATTTATTTATTTATGTTATGGCTGCCTCAGCCTGCCCTGAGGGTGGAGTCAGTGCAGCATGTGGTGCCAGGGATTGAACTGTGGTCCCTGTGATTGCCTAAGCAGGTGCTTTAGACTGCTGAGCTATCTGTCCAGCCCTTATTACTCTTTCTTGAGATGTTTGCAACCTAATAGAAAAATTTATGCCCAGAAGTATAGAGCTCACAGAAACAGAGAAACTAGCAGAGGAACAAGGAACAACAAATACCAGGAAGGAACAAACAAGGAAGAACGAATACCAGGGTCCTTGTGAAGGCCACCAGGCAGGTACTGAGTGTAAACACAGATGTAAATACATCTCATGAACCTCTTTCCTATGTGGTTTTCCACTTTCCACTTCAGGTTTTCCAGCTGCAGATCTCAGTGACCTTTGGACAAGGCCAAAGCTGCAAAGGGATGCTGACAGTGAAGGTTTTGCCTGCTCATTTCAGCCAGGTCTCCTTCCTGTAAGGGTCCCTTCCCCTGGAGCAGTGGTAGAGGCAGCAGTGCCTGGCCTTGGGGAATCAAGAGTAGGGATAGAGTATTGGGATGCTGGAGCTTCCTGGCTCTATGGGAAGGAAGTCCCTGGGAAGGAGCCTGGAGATCCCATCAAGATATACAGGAGCAGGCTGGAGTCAGGCCTCCACTTCTGGTCCAGAAAGAAGACCCAGGATATCATCATACGTGAGAACCTTGTCCCTGGCAGCGAGGTGATTCAGGTGCAGGCTACTGGCTTTGATTTGCGCTATGAAATCTGTTCCCCCGTGCCCAGCCCACTCTACTCCATTGGACACGGTAAGGGCTCAAGGAGTGTGGGTACCTGGAAGGCTATACCACCACTTCACCTTCCTAAGTCCGGGCTTTGATCCTAGTATGGGCCCTGGCATTGGAGGAGGAGGTGGGATAGCTAGGTCAGTGGCTTTCTCAGTGGGAGCCTTTGGGGTGGGGGATGGTTTGAGCTGGGGTGAGACCAACCCTGCTTCCATTCTTATGGAGCCCAGTTGATGGGGTGATCCGGACCACCATGCCCCTGGAACTGGCAGGCACCCTGGGTGCAGGAGTGCTAAGCACAAAACTTCATGTAAAAGCCTTTGAGCGGCTGCGGCCATGGGCCAGTGCTGAGTTGATACTCACCGTGAATGTGCAGCCTGTCAACCGCTGGCCTCCACACTGCAGCCCCACACTCCTGGTGTGAGTATGTAGGACTCTTGCTTGGGCTGTTGGGAAAGATCTGTGGCTCACTGCCGGACAAGACCCCTGCTCTGCCTCCCCTGTGACGACCAGGACCGAAGTCCCTGAGGCCACACCAGTGGGCATCATGTTGAGCACCTTCATGTGCACTGACTCAGACTCTCCTGACACCAACCTTCGCTACCAGCTGCAGCTTCACAGTCCGTCCAGTCCTGCCAGCCTCCGCCTTCGTGATAGAGTCCTAGAGGTGCCAGCTTCCACGAGCCCTCAGCCCATCTGTAGGATGTCTGGGGCAGGAAGGGTGGGTGGGCTAAGGATCCATTGGCACTGAGAGACCTCGGAAGAAGAGGTAGGGAAGTGTAGCTGAGACTACTACCTGCTTTGTAGTCTGTAAGTTGGGATCAAGATCAGGATTCCTTGGCCTGGGGTACTCACTGTGGCCTGAGGCTCTTCCAGACCTGGGCTGAGCCCTCCCTCTGACCCTCTGGACAGGTGAATACTACATTGGATTGTGACACTCCTGGAGCCTGCTTCCAGCTTGCAGCTTCCATCCTGGTGCATGACAGTGGTCAGCCCCAGATGACCAGTGCGTAACCCTACTTAGGGTAGAACTTTCAGGGGCAGGATATACTTTTGCCCTCCCATGACTGGGACAAAGACCTCTTTCCTCCCTCAGAAACCCAGTTCCACTTATAGCCAGGGTTGCCCCATCATCTTCTTCCTTCTAGCCCCTCTCCCTCCTTAGTGACCCAAGATAGGGATGTCTCCTTCTTTAGAACCCTAGGGCAAGGTTAGGCATATGCCAGCCAGCTCTTTGACTCTCAAATGGCCCACAGCTGAGGTGCCAGTACTGGTGATGGTGACACCTGTGAACGAGTTCTCCCCAACCTGTGCCACACGCACACTGCGGGTTCGTGAGGATGCACGGCCCCACACCCTGCTGGGCTCTGTGGTGGGGACAGACATGGATTACCCTCAAAACAACATCGAATACTACACCTCTAATGGACCTTCCATCTTTGCTGTGGACCGTCTTTCTGGTACTTGCCACCTGGGGCTGGAAGGAAGGGTGGGAGTCAAAGTTGGCTCTTTGGGCTAAGGCTGTGGCTATCCTCTTTAGGGGAAATTCACCTGCTAGGGCCTTTGGACTATGAACAGCAGAGGCTACACAGGCTTACTGTCCTAGTGATCGACCATGGCCAAGATTGGGACCCCACCCACCGTCGTTCAGGTTCCTGTACCATTACCATTGAGGTTGAGGTGACTGAACCTGAGGCCTTGGCCTTTGTTTTGTTTTTATGTGCTGTGCCTTAGGTTCTTCCACTGTTGGCTGGAGGGAATGGGCCTCACTGTGCAAAGTGTAGAACATGTTGCCTGACTTGCCTGATGCCTGTTCTCTGGCTGTGGTAGTAAGAAGAGAAGGGGATACACTTGAGTTACACAGTTTTCTCACTTGGTGGCTTTTCTTCAGGATGTGAATGATCATGCCCCTGAGTGTGAGCCCCCATTTCAAGAGCTCACCATTTCCACTCCCTTGGGCCATAATGTGGAGGTGATCAAGATGTCCTGCCAGATCCTTCAGGAACCACAGCGCCTGGCCTTGTCGTACAGTATCGTGGGAGGTATGGGTTGTGGGTGCCATGGGGTTGTAGAAGAGGACCAGGCCCAGGCCAACAGTGGTCCCTTTCTCCTGACACTCTGCTTTCAGGGAATCATCAGAACCGATTCAAACTGCAAGGGGCTGTCCTGGTGCATAGCGACCCTGTGTTGGGACCTCCTTGGCCACAGGAGCCCTGTACCTATGAGTTACTGATCCGTGTGGCAGATGCCGGCTCTTCCCTTCCCCACCTCAGCACCACAGCCACCATCATTGTGCATCTACTTCCCTGGAAGGCCAGCACAATGGCCACCAGCACTCATAGAGCTATAGTGAGGAGGCTGTAAGCCCTTGGGCGATGGGAAAGAAGAACTTGATGGGCGAGGAGATCTAGTCTTTTGGGTGGAACAGTAGGGAAGGCATTCTTGAGGAGACCACTTGGTGGTAACAGCCTCAGAATCCTGGCAATCACATTGCTGCAAATCTAGAGTGTGAGGCAGCTCAGCCCATGAAGCAGTTTAAAACCTGGATGGTCAGGCATCTTTGCAGGGCCATGGTAAGGTGGTGGTCTCCATTTCAGGTGCCCTCAAAGATGACACCTCAGCTTGTGACAGACACAGAAATTTTCTGGCATCCAGAACCCTGGTTTGTGGTGGTACTGACGGTGATTAGTGCCTTTCTCCTCCTAGCTCTGGGCTGGCTTCTCAGCAAGCTGTTCTGGGGGTAGGGTTCCCTTTCCTGTGCTCCCTGCTTCCTCTACTCCCTGTGGTGGTTACACTCAAGATTTGATGACTAGGCCCAAGCTAACAGAAAGAAAAACTAATACTGAGAAGGGCTCTGCTGTTCTTTAGAGGTCTCCAAATTGGAATCAGACTCTTGTGGGCACAGGGGAAGGGGAATAACATTGTGGGCATCACATACAAGCATTGGCTGTCCCCAATATAAAGAGATAAACGTTCTGGACACAAACAGGCCTGTTCCACTTCGTTCTTCCTTTTGTCATTTTAGGCTGGCCCAGGTACTGCAGGCACCAAGGAAACCAGGGAGGGCTCTTCTGCTAAACAGGTGAATTTCTTTTGCACATGTTTATACTTGTGAATGCATCTTGTTTATTTATTTATTGACTCTATTTAATTGCAGTCCTAGGTAAGAAGCTCAGGGCCTTTGCACTGAGCTACAACCCCAATTCTTTTCACTTTTATTTTCTTTTATTTTGAAACAGGGTTTTACTAAATCAGTAAGTTTTCCAGGCTGTACTTGAACTTATTCTTTTGTCTCAACCTTTCAGAGTGCTGAGATTACTGGGCTGTACCATGAGATCTTCCTAGGGAAGCCTACTTCTTAAACTCAGGCTGGGGGCCAGGACCTTATCCCATCCTCTTGCTCTGACTTTCCTCTAGCATTCAAAGAAAAGAAAGATCCATTGAGGGGTTCATGGAGACATCAAGAATGGAAATGTCCCAGGCACCCAGCAGCATCCTAAGCTTGGTACGTCATGTCAACTCCCTTGCCAATGAAAGTAGGAGTGCCACTGGAGGAGTTATGCAGGCTCCTTGCCCGCAAGGCAGGCCTCTGTTTGCTCCCTGTGGGCAAGCTTCTCTTCATTTCAGGATCTTGCTTTCTTCTCAGGAACATTTTGATGACAAAGCACAGGGTGCTCGTGAGTACCTCTCTCCCCAAATCATTTTCTACCTGGCCTCTCACCCCACCCCAGAATTTCCCCTACCACCAAGCCACCATCTACAGTGTCACTAATGGATTGACTCTTAAACTCATTTACCTTTCAGCCAATATTTGTCAAAAAATGATGGGGCCAGGGGGCTGGGGAGATAGCTCAGTGGCATAAGCTCTTGCCTGGCAAGTGCAAGGGCCTGAGTTCAATCCTAAGTTCTGAAAAAACAAAAAACAAAAAACAAAAAATGATGGGGCCAGGAGATGACTTAAACCTGTTCTGGTCTGGTGATGAGGGAAAAATTTCCATATACTCCAACTCACTAGTGAATTATGGCAGGGTGATTGGCAGTTTGATCACAGGTGGGAAACTGGTGTTCAGTTTTAAATAATCAAGGAGGCTTCCTATGCATTTGAGTGAGATCTTAGGAAATTTACTGAGAAGGGAGGAGATACACTGGATTCCAGCAGAAAGGGGGTCACATAGATGGGGCTGGAATGTATTCCCTTACCTTTAGGGGAGGCAGGAAGTTCTGCTGAGACCACAGTGATCTGTTCCCTCCTTCCCTCCATCCCCTTTTCTCTCCTCTCCACTTCTTGCTTCACCTGTCTCTCTTTCTCTCTCTGTCCTGGTTATCTGGGCCCAGGTACAAGCAGGGATTACCTGTTTGACACATCCACAGGAACCCAGCGCTGGCTCTGAGATCTAACAGCTGCTTCACTATATGTAGAACTTTTTCATGTGATCATGAGCTGTGATTTCAAGCTGATTTAATAATAAAATCACAAGCAAAAGCCTCAGCTTTTAATTTATGTATAGGAGAAACTCCAATAGTTGATCTTGTTCTTGCTTGGAAGAAGCAGTACTTTGTGGGTACATTTTAGGATGCAGTAAGGTTGTCTTTTTTTCAGTACTGAGGACTAAACCCAGGACCTTTCCACTGAATTATATCCCCAGCCCACCTCCTTTTCTGTTTTGAGGCACAATCTTCCTAAATTACTAAATTGTCTAGGCTGGGCTCACACTTAAAATCTTCCTGCCTCAGCCTCCCAGAAGTTCTTGGACTCCAGGTATGTGTGACTGTGCCTGCCTAAGCTGTCTTTGAAAATGTATTGTATGATGCTGTTTGATTTTTTTAAAAAAGAATTTTATTTATTGTTTCAGAACTTTTTATTATTTTTTTTACGGCCCACTCAGCCTGCCCTGAGGGCAGGGCTGGCGCAGCATGTGGTGCCGGGGATCGAACCGCGGTCCCTGCAGCCACCCAAGCCTTCCTAAACAGGTGCCCCAGACCACCGAGCCATCCTGCTGGGCCCCGCTGTTTAATTTTTTTTTTTTTTTGTGGGACCAGGGTTCGAACTCACGACCTTGCACTTGCCCAGCAGGCACTTGTGCCTCGGAGCTATCTCCCCAGCC
>PVJA010028919.1:0-17281 GCA_004027025.1 Myocastor coypus | reverse complement strand
CAGCACACGGTGCCATGTGAACTTGCCACCCATCTGGAAAGAAGCTGGGACAAGCCCTGGCAATCTGGCTCTCTCAGCTGCCAGCCGTGGCTCTGCAGCATCTGTCCAGCTAAGGGGCTCTAGAATTTAGTCTCTCAACCGGGTGGTGGGTTTGCTTATTTGTTTTCCAGTTACATAATATAAAAGGCCAGAAAACCGGCGGGCTTCTCTCCCCGTATACTGCTGAGAGTTGAACAGAACAACCCTGTCTATGGGCCTGGCACGCCACTGAGCCACCCTTTTACAGCACTGAATAAAGCAAGCAGGAGGGCCATCTTTCCAGGACTTTAGTTCACTCCTGTTTCTGCACAGAAGCAGTGAAACTAGAGCGTCACTACAGCTGATGGTCTGAACTTCGGTAAGAGTTTACCAAGACCAAGATTCACCCCCAGGCCAGAGATCACACAGGAAAGCCACTTACCCCAGGCCAATGGCTAATAGATGGGAGAGCAGCAGAGACGGAAGAAAGACCTTGAGGAATTCTGCTGAGAAGATGCCCCCTTTCTTCATAACACTCGTGTTTCTCATGCTGAGCGTAGCTGTGCGCTTAGGGTGCTTAAACAGGAACTCCCTGGGGAGGAAGAGGCTTACTGTCGATGTGTCCTCGCCAGGCCGAGAACCCAGGACACTGGACACAGACTTACTTGGGGGGAATATTTTCCGGCCGACTTGACCAGTCCCATATCCAATCGGAGTTCTTCTTCAAGATGCTTTCAACTTCTTTCCTTCTCTCAATATAATCCTCCTCGGACTAAAATATGAAAGAACAGATCAGCCCATCACACTCGGACCAGAAGGTGTGCACTCAGTACACACAATGCGCAGCTCAGGACACAAGCCCGGAGCTATAGACGGTGGTCCGAGGGTACCAGGAACAGGAGGAGCTGTGCAGCCCATCACACATGGGCCTCTGGCGCACTCCGTAAGGACATGCTTCCTGGGCACTACTGTCCAGTCTACTTATATACTGGGTTTAACTGCCATCATCTAGGAGGACTAAGACCTGCACAAACACTGTTCAAAAGAAACAATGCGACATGAAGACAAAGATGATGATGATAGTACTTGTTGGAAGACAACAAAATGAAAACAATTCAAAATGGTTTACAACAGGCATAGTTAAGAAAATATGAGCCGGGCGTGGTGGCTCACGCCTGTAATCCCAGCACTTGGGAGGCTGAGGCAGGAGGATTGGTGCGAGTTCGAGACCAGACTGGGCTACAAAAGTGAGCTCAAGGCCAGCCTCAACTGCATAGCGAGACCCTGTCTCAAAAAGACAAAAAAAAAAAGAAAATATGGTGGTGCACGCCTGTAATCCTGGCACTTGGGAGACTGAAGCAGGAAGATCAGTGCTGAGTTTAAGATCAGCCTGGGCTACAAAAGTGAGCCCAAGGGCAGCCTGAACTGCATAGCGACCCTGTCTCAAAAAGACAAAAAAGGAAGGAAGGAAGGAAGGAAGGAAGGCAGGCAGAAAGGAAGGAAGGAAGGAAGGAAGGAAGGAAGGAAGGAAGGAAGGAAAATATATGGCTTTAAGAAATGCCTTCCAGGGGCTGGTGAGATAGCTCAGCGGTCTAAAGTGCCTGCTTGGACAAGAACAGGCAACCACAGGAACTGCAGCTCAATTCCCGGCATCACATGCCATGCCATTTCCACCTCCAGGGCAGGCTGAGCCAGTTATGAACGAATGAATGAAAGAAAGAAGTTTAAAATAAATAAAAAATGCTTTCAATTTTTGCAAGAGAAAAACAAATTTATATGTAACCATAACTTGAGCTGCATTTTAAAAATTACATGAAAGTGCCAGATAAGGATTTTTTCAAATATATGGGATTGTAAGTGTTTTTCTCTGCTTTTTCATATTTTCAAAATATGTACCTGAGCTGTAATTTCTTTTAAAATTGGGAAGAGCGGGCCAGGTGACATAGTGCAACAGTCTACAGTGCCTGTTTAAGCAAACTTAGGTAAGCGCAGGGACCATGGCTTAGATCCCCAGCACCACATGCTGCACCAATCCCACCCCCAGGGCAAACTCAGCTGGCCACAAAAAAAAAAAAGAAAAGAAAAGAAAACAGCATGGAGCAAAGTACTACAAGTCTTGCAAGAAAACATTCCAACCCGGTCTGATCACCCAGCAAAACTCTCAAATATAATAGACAAGTGAAATACTTCCAGGACAGATAACAACTAAAGAGTTTCATGATAACAAAGTCAACCCCTACACAGGCTACTAAAAGATATTCTAAAGCGGGATCAAAATGAACCCAACTTTATGAATGAGAATGGAAAGAACCCACCAAATAGGGTAAACAACTGAACACAGGAGAAAAAGAGGTATACAACAGTAGTCTTTCAACTATTTTGTATACAACAGCAAAATACTTCCATCAACATATTCTACAAATGGACTTCTCCTGCACCCTATGGGTCATGATTCTGTCTCAGTGTACAGGTGGCTATCAAGGAAATAGCAGTAGCTCAGTCCCACAAGTGACATCTAGCCACCAGTAAGTGTCATGGGCACTGTCCATGTACATGACATACTAGAACTTTGTGTGATATCCTATCCCCAAACTGTTAGAAGTTCTAGTCATATATTTGCCATTCCAGTATTTATGTCATGTTTTATTCTTAGTAATTCTTTACTAAGATGGAATCTTTTTCTGAGTTGATATCTTTGCATGTGTTAACCTATTCAAATACTATGCAAGCACTCTGAATTAATTATAGATTTGTACACTAGACATACAACATTCTGGCCTCTAAGTTGGACTCATTATTTGATTTGAATTTTGGAATATTGTTTTGAAATATCTAATTTTTAATTAATATTTCATTTTCTGAATATTGTTTAATTATAATTTTTATGATTCATACTGTATCTTTGCTTTACAACCTACATGTAAGACATGGTATGATATTTTCTCCTAGTATTACAAACTTTTTTTTTTTTCTTGTTTCAGAACCTTTGTTTATTCACTCATTTTTATGGCCGGCTCAGCCCACCCCGAGGGCAGGACTGGCACAGCATGTGGTGCTGGGGATCGAACCGCGGTCCCTGAAGCCACCCAAGCTTTCCCAAGCAGGGGCTTTAGACCACTGAGCCATCCCGCCAGGCCCTACAAACTTTTAAAAAGAAAAAATATAATCCAGGCATGGTAGTGCATGCCTATAATCCTAGCACTTGGGAGGCTGAGGCAGGAGGATCGGTGTGAGTTCGGAGACCAGCCTCAGCTACAAAAATGAGCTCAAGGCCAGCCTGAACTGCACAGTAAGACCCCATCTCAAAAAGGCAAAAATAAATAAATTTTTAAAAATTATACACATAAGAGTTAAGATATACAGCTACTTTTAGTTCACTGAGAATAAAAGTTCTATTAATATTGTTTAGAAACAGGTACTGGGGGCTGGGGAGACAGACAGCTCAGTAAAATAAATGCTTTCCTGGCAAGCACAAGAGCCTGAGTTCAATCCCCAGTTCCCCAAAACAAAAGAAAGCAAAAAAACAGGTGGCAGACAAAGTTATCAGGTCTGCGTCTTGCCCTCTGAACAACTACTATGAAGACAGCAATCCACTGTATTAGCTATTGTGGCCATACGACTAGCTTGTTTCAAAACTATGTCATTGCTACTTATCTTTCTCATTAAGATAAATTTTAAACACACACACACACACACACAAACATGCACCCCAAATGTGTACAGCAGGTTACATGGCCCAGAATTCTCACTAGCTGCCAAAATCCCTACTGAGCTCTGGGAACCCTTTGGAGCCCTAGTGGGGGCCAGACAGCTGTCCTTAGAAGGCCCGAGGAAGCAGACTGTGAGGAAACAGCAGGAGAGGAGGCAGGACTGATATTAACCAAGTCCCTGCTTCCTAAGGCAGCTCTAGAATTACAAAAGCAGACTTTGACAATTTATGTCCTTGCTATTAATTATACAAGGGAACACTTACTGTGATATGCACACTTATATGCACAAGGTGCAACAACACTACTAGATGTAACTGAAGATGCTACTGACCACTACGCGGATATCCCATGGAGAAAAAGAATGCAAAATTAGAGCAAACAATAACAGCTGTACTTTTCCTCATAGATTTGTGCGCTTCTAAGTTCTGTGGTCCCACAGCAATGCTAAGTGACTGATATGTAAGACACCTGTTAATGTTAGAAAAATGATCTCATACAGAAATTTCCAGGCCATGGGCTCCTAACGCTCATCTCCCCAGGCATCAGTGGGCATTGGGTCCTGGAAAGGCCTGAGGTACATCCAATGAGGAAGATGCCCAGAACCGTGACCACAACGGGACGGGCTCCGCAGGACTTGTAGAGATAGATGCCTTATCCTTTCACTACCCAATCAATAGCCATGACAGCAAGGGCACCCACGCAGCTCACGCACGGCCACCTTTCCCGAGGGCCACTCCCTCCCTCTCTCCACTGTCTCTGGATGGCAGGTGGGGCAGTGCAGCCCCACACTGAACCCCACACACCTCTCTCGCACCTCCCCTGGCCAGCTCACCGGGAAGCCCACGTGTTGGGGAGATCCACACCTAGTTTTATTTTGGAGGGTGCGTGGGGACAATGCTCTGCATTCAGACTGCCCTTGCAGTCCGTGGTCCAGGCTGGCCTCAAGAGATAGGACGACAGATGTGCACCATGATGCCCAGCATGGCGGAGGGGTCATGGCGAGAGACGTCGAAATCACTCGATTTTTTTTTTTTTAAGATAGGGTCTCACCATATAGTTCAGGCAGGTTTTAAACTCACTACGTAGCCCAGCCTGCCCGACAGCTCATGGCAGTACTCCTGCCGCCCACAGCCCCCGCCCCGTGTTGGGATTACAGGCACACACCAACATGCCCAGCCTGAACCACTTCATGACATTTGAAATGACTCCCTGTACGAGGACGCCTCAAGTGTTCACAGCTGCTTGCCTTCCCCAGCTTACCTGAGAGCTGTTCTTCTCTCCAATGCTGTGCGTATCCATTTCAGAAGCTCTGTTAATATCTTGGGGCGTCTGTGAGCGAGGGGGGCTTGACAAAGATGAGAAGGGAACGGAAAAAACAACACTATCAACATTCTGTTATTAGAAACAAAACTCAGCTGGGCGTGGTGGCGCACGCCTATAATCCCAGCACTTGAGAGGCTGAGGCAGGAGGATCTCTGTGAGTTGGAGATCAGCCTGGGCTACAAAAGTGAGCACAAGGCCAGTCTGAACTGCATAGTGAGACCCTGTGTCAAAAAAAAAAAAAAAAAGAAACAAAACTCAGGGGGCGGCGAGATAGCACAGTGGTCTAAAGCACAGGAAAGCTTAGGCAACCGCAGGGACATGGTTTAATCCCCAGCACCACATGCAGCTCTAGGCCCACCTCTACCCCCAGAAAAACCTCATGCCTCATTTGCCTGGACTGCATAGCAAAAGGCAAAAAAAAAAAAACCTCTAAAAGCAGGGGCAGCTCCTTGGTAAGGACAGGATGGATAGGAGCCGATCACCATGGAAATTAGTGTGGGGATTCCTCAAAAAATTAAAACTAGGTTCCATTCTACCCAGCTATCCCCTTCTTAGTAGCTTTCCCCCCAAAACTAAAAGCATTGTACCACGGTGACACCCACACACTCATGTTTATAGCTGCAGTTTGTAACGGCTGAATCTTGGAAACAGTCCAAATGCCCACTAGCTGATGACCGGGTAAACATTTTTTAAACAGCAAGGTACTACTCTGACCCAAAATAGGGTAAGCCCAGATATTTCTAGCTAAATGGATGTGCCTGGAGACCATATTCTTCAAGTGGAATAGACTGGACACATACGTAAACACAGCATGGCTCCACTAGGAAAAAAGAAGCGAGATACATCACATGCAGGTACAAACTCCCTATGACGAATGGGATCCCTATGTATGTCTAAAATGTACCAATAAAGTAAAAAAGGCAGAGCTGGGCATGGTAGCTCACACCTGTAATTCCAGCACTTGGGAGGCTGAGGCAGGAGGATTGGTGTGAGTTCGAGACCAGCCTGGGCTACAAAAGGGAGCTCAAGACCTGCCTGAACTGCATAGTGAGAACCTGTCTCAAAAAATAAAATAAAATAAAAAGGCAGGACAGAGGACTCTGGCCAGCATCCACGTCTTCCCTTCTGCCTGGCGGCGGGCCAGCGGCCTGCTGTTCTTTGGTCTGTTCAGTGAGCAGGAAAGGAGTCAGCCAGTGGCCCTCTGCAGAGAAGGCTGGAGCAGCCAGCTCCCTCGCCCCTGGTCACAGGGTCCCTAAGAGCCGGAGAAGACCTGACCTTTGATCACTACTGCTCGGATTCGCTCCTGCCTTCTGCTGCCAGGAACCTGCAGCTCTGTGACAAGCCTGTTGCACAGCAGTGTGACAAGCCTGTCGCACAGTGGGAGTGACTTTCTCACACCTTCAGAAGCAGCAGAGCACTCGAGCAGGGTCCCTGCGGACCCAGCCCCCGGCCATCTCCCAGCCATGCACGGTTCCTTCACAGGCCTGGCCCCAAAAGGTGTGCACGCCGGTGGGTGACCGTCTTCCCTCAGGCCACCAGCGCTGTAACACATCTACATGCTTACACCTACCTGTCACAGTGAGAACTCTTGGAGCTGCTCCGGCCGGATTCATGCTGGGCATCTAGCAGTATTTTTTCCATGTCACCATTATAAATAGAAACCGAGGCTGGAACACCGCTCCCATTCCCATTATTGCTGAAGTGCAACTCTACCCAGGAGCCTGACAGGGATCAAGAAAAGGCAGAGTTGGAACTCAGCTGTAACTCTTCGCTTTCCGAGCAGTGAAAATGGAGACACATACTGAACACCTCCTTGGGCCCACTGCAGGAGCCTCCGAGCCCACTCCGGGTCTGTGGTCCTGGCCTGCCTCACTCTCCCTAGGTCCAGCAGGCAAGCCCCCGGGCAGAACAACGCATCAGGATCTCTTGCCATTCCTTTATATGAGGCCCATGGGTCAGCGACTACTTTCCTGTACTCCACTTACAGAAAAGGCTTAAAGAACTTAAAAATTTCTTCGAAATTAAGCTTTTTCTGAGACCGTGTCACTATGCACTTTAGCCTGGCCATGAACTTTTAAAATCATAGCCCAGCCAGGCGTGGTGGCGCATGCCTGTAATCCCAGCACTCAGGAGGCTGAGGCAGGAGGATCGGTGAGAGTTCGAGACCAGCCTGGGCTACAAAAGTGAGCTCAGGACCAGCCTGAGCTGCATAGCGAGACCCTGTCTCAAAAAGACAAAAAAAAAAAAAAAAAAAAAAAAAAAAAAAAAAAAAAAAAAAAAAAAAGAAAAAAGAAACTGCATAGTAAGACCCTGTCTCAAAAAGACAAAAAAAAAAAAAAATCCATAGCCCAGGCTGGCCTCCAGCTCACAGGCAATCATCCCACCTCAGCCTCTAGAGGGCTGGGGTTAGACAGGCACCATCACCAGCTTAACGGTTTAAATTCTACATGATCACATTCATTATGGGGAGACAGTACACGTTCTTGTACTATCCCCTGCCCTTGTTCTGGGCAGCAGTGCACACCTGCAATCCCAGCACTTAGAAAGCCAAGGCAGGAGCCTGGAGTATACAGTGAGTTCAAGTCCAGGCTGAACTGCACAGCACACTCCTGTCTCAAAAAATAAATTCAGCCATTCTCGCCAGACACCATAGGTGGCACAAGCCTGTAATCCCAGCACCCCAGCTTTTAGGGAGCGGCTGAGGGGAGGATCACAGTGAGTTGAGATCAGCCTGGGACACACAGACTATAAAGGGAGACCCAGCCTCAAGGAAATTGTAGGAGCTGGGCGTGACACTCACCTGCAGTCTCAGCGCTGAGGCTGAGGCAGGATTATTGCAGGTTCAAGGTCAGCCTGGACTACAAACTCAAGCCAACTTGAACTGCATAGAAAGATCCTTATCTCAAAATGCCAAAAACACTACCCAATTTTTAAGCCATTCTGAGGATATGCAGAGGTATTTTATGGGATTTATTTTGTACCTCTCTGATTTCTAGTGAAGTTGAAGATTTTTTTGTTTATAGACCATCTGAAATGCCTTCTGGTTTTTTTTTGTCTTTTTGAGACAGGGTCTCGCTATGCAGTTGAGGCTGGTCCTGAGCTCACTTTTGTAGCCCAGGCTGGTCTCGAACTCACACCAATCCTCCTGCCTCAGCCTCCTGAGTGCTGGGATTACAGGCGTGTGCCACCACGCCCGGCAAAAGTTTTATCTTCACACTAAGTTTTTTTTTTTTTTTTTTTTTTGCATTTTAAATTTATTTACTTTTTTTTTTCTTGTTTCAGAACCTTTATTTGTTTATTCACTCATTTTTATGGCCGGCTCAGCCCGCCCCGAGGGCAGGACTGGCGGAGGGGATCAAACCGAGGTCCCTGAAGCCGCCCAAGCTTTCCCAAGCAGGCGCTTTAGACCACTGAGCCATCCCGCCGAGCCCCTGCCTTCTGTTTTTGAACTAGCAGTTCAAATCTCATTTGACATCAGGCATGGGGTGTACATCTGTATGTAATCCTGGTGACTCTGTTTCAAAACTTTTAAAAACTGAATAAACTAATTTTGTAGTCACTGTAATTTTACTAAGCACAATAATAATCACGCTGAGCTGTTACACAAACACAGCACACACAATACCACGTACGTAAGGGAGGAATGGAGCACCGTGCAGATTAGCTACGCCACTGCAGGAGGGGTAAGCAAGTGTGCAGCTTTCTAGCAAACTACATACCTCCTAAGAGGCCTGGCTGGGGCTCGGAGGACTCCGGCAGGGTGTGTGTCACATGATTCACAAGGCCAGGGAAGGCCCTGAGTGACGTGCGGGTTTCCAGCTCACCCCTGCCAGCCTTGGTGAGCTGGTAAATGATTACACAAAGTTTTAATTGTGCCTTTCCTGTTTAGCCTAGCACACTGCTTCACCGGAGCCTTGCCCCTGAGAGCACACTGCACTGTGGCCCCAAGGCTAGGCTGTGAGCCATTCTGCGCTGCTACCAGCAGAGGGTGCAGCACCCTCAGGGTGCACATCGCACTTTTTTTTTTTTTTTCCATGTATTTGGTACAGGGTCTGGCTGCGAAGCTCGAAGCTCAGGGTGTAGTGAGCCTCCTGTCTCAGCCTCTCCAGTGCGGGGATTACAGGCATATACCACGCCTGGCCAGCTTGGCTTGGCTGACACACCATGTGACACCATGGATAGAACCCGGGTCCTTGTGCTTGCCGAGGCAGGCCACACAGCACCATTCTGACTGAGCTCTAGCGTCTAATGAAGCCTGACAGGGAAGCATCACAAGGCTCAAAGGAGTCCCTCACTAGACCTTCTTCCCTAGAGTGGGCAGAAAGCCAGCCAGCTGAGCAGCCCACAGGCCCCATGGGCCACATCCTTAGCTTTGAGCAGGTCCATTCTTTTAGGTTCAATCTATGCTACTCACATCAAGGTCTAGCTCAAGTGTTTTTTTCTGTTTGTTTGTTGTTTTATCTTTTTGAGACAGGGTCTTGCTATGCAGTTCAGGCTGGCCTTGAGCTTTTGTAGCCCAGGCTGGTCTCAAAGAACTTGCACCAGTCCTCCTACCTCAGCCTCCCAAGTGCTGGGATTACAGGCATGCGACACCATGCCTGGCTCTGGCTCAAGTTATGTGACTAAGCTGCAACACTGCTCAGATTTCTTAGGATAGCAGACTACCAGAGCTCTAACAGGAGTGTGGAACCTCCTTTTTTATATATATTCAGCACAGGGTCTACAGGGGCTCACTACACAGCATCATAGTGAATCTCCTGTTTTCAGCCTCCCAAGCACTGGGATTACGGCACACTGCACCACCATGCCAAGTCTCAGTCACCGAAGCCCTACGGCAGGGCCAGCACAGCACTCCAGAGATGGCACCTGGTCTGCCTAAGCACTGTGATCTGCTGACCTATCTGGCCAGCCCTTGTGGTGCCTTGTTTTCAAAAATGTCTGCAACACCAAATGTGACTTTTCCCAGCCCAGCAACCAATTTTCTAAAACTAGGAGTTTAACAATTCAGTCCTGACAATACAAAGACCTGGTATCAGATCTCACAAGTTAAAGGGCTCAGTCCCACAAAACTGAACAGTCAGAAACAGGAAGTCCGGCTGTGCACATTTCTAACCAGCCAAATACAAACAGGGGTTCCCTGTCCCACTCGGGTTCACTAATTTGCTAGAACTCAAGAAAACACCAACTCCTCTGACGTTTCTTCAGCGCCTGCCGGCAAGCACAAACTCTCAAATTCAATCCCTGGTACCAAAAGCAACCAAACAAAAACCCAAACTTACATCTCTGATACACTTCAGAAACAGCCAGGGGAGCAGCATGCTGGGTAAGGACTGCCTGAGGGACCAGAGAGGCAACCGCCGCCCAGCACCAAGATCACTTCCAACTCCAAAGCTCTGTAGCACTGAGGGTTCCAAAGCTCTCCTTTAGTTGTTCGAAACAGTGTCTCCCTCCATAGCCTTTCCCTGAGTCAAAGTCAAGGGTGATCCTCCAGCCTCAGCCCATCCTTTTGTCTTTCTAAAAATAGCCCAACATGCAGCTCCCTTCCCCGGCCTGGAAGGTCTGAGCCTCCAACCTTGGTTAACTCACCAGCTCTTTCTGGTGACCCAGTCTGAGGCTGTCTATCCTGGGACTCTACCAAGTCATCTCAGTAGTACAAACAAATGTGCCCCAAAAGAACGTACAGAACAGACTCTATAAAAACCCTATCCCTCAAGAAATCCCAAAGGCTTAGGAGCTCTGTGCTGAGAACTGGGGACAAAGGTTAAAATATTTACTACACAAGGGGCAAATAAAAAACAGAGACCTATGTATTTTTCACTAATACCTGTGGTGGTGCACACCAGTAATCCTAATACCCTGGGAGGCTGAGGTGGGAGGGTGCCAAGTTCCTAGATCAGCCTGAAAACTTTATGATGCAGTCCCTCCTTCCAAAAAACCAGGGAGCAGGCTGGGGGTACAGCTCACTGCAAAGGTTGCCAGGTGTGGTGGTGCACACCTGTAATCCTAGCCCGCCAGAGACTGACACAGGAGAATCCTTCCAAATTCAAGACCAACTTGGGTTAGCCGGGCATGGTGACGCATGCCTGTAATCCCAGCACTTCGGAGGCTGAAGCAGGAGGATTAGTGTGAGTTCTGAGACCAGCCTGGGCTACAAAAGTGAGCACAAGGCCAGCCTGAACTGCATAGCAAGACCCTGTCTCAAAAAAAAAAAAAAAAAAAAAAGACCAACTTGGGCTACTAAGTAAGCTCACCTGCATAATGAGGAGGGAGGGAGGGAGGGAGGGAGAAACAAAAGGGCTGGGATATAGCTCAATGGCCCAGTGGTTGCCTGGCAAGTACGAGGCCCTGAGTCCAATTCCTGGTGCCCCCCCCCAACCCCTGCAAAAGAAACAAACCCCAAACAGTGGGCAAGTTATAAATCACGTGTGGTACTTACTATTTCATTGTTCCCTTAGGTGCAGCCCACCTCTTTTAAAAAAAGGCTGACTTCCAATGCTCAGGCAAATATTTACTAAAAATACAGCTCTAATGGTGATGACGCAAAGCTGGGATGAACCAAGAGAGCACACCGCTGCGGCTGTTTCTATCACTGGAATCTCTAAGTCAAGGTTTTCCATCATTGGCCTAAAGCAGACAATCCAACTGCCTCCCAGAGCAACCTTAGGGAAAGTTTTAACACCCAAATGCTTCTAAAATTAGTTAGGAAATGAGTAAGAGTCTTAGCTGGTAAAGGATTTTGAGCAGGGGGTGGGTGATTCAGGTCGCTGGCTTTGCTTTGGCAGCACTGGAGACTGAACCAGCCCTCTGAGCTAAGCTGCACCCTAGCCCTTTTTACTCTCAGACAGGGTCCCCCTCAGTTGCCCAGAGTGGGCACAAACTGGTGCTCCTGCTGCCTTAGCCCTCCCGGTGGTGTTCTGAGGCAGGGTCTCACCAGTTTGAGGCTGGCCTCAAGCCGCAACCCTCTTGCCCTAGCCCTGCCCCCCCCCTTGTGACTACACGGGTGTAATGAAGTCTGACTTTTCCTCAGCTACAGGTAAAATGTAGAGGCTAAGCCAGAATCTAAACATCTGAAACCCTTTCACACTCTAAAACTGCCTGACCTTAGCTGATGTGGTCCTACAGGTTAAGGCAGGATTCCAAATTCAAGGCAAGTATGAACTACAGTGAGATAGCTCAGTGGTAAGCACCTACCTGGTGAGCACAAGGTCCCGGGTTCAATCCCAGGTACCCCCCCCCAAAAAAAGGCTAAAACTATCAGAACTGCATGACACACTCCTCTTCAAAAGAAATACCAATGCACTTATCCTCCTGGAGTCAGCCCAAGGTGGGCTGCCTTCAACAGAACCATGTGACAGGAACCAGCTCCAAATAGAACAGTAACTGAGAAAGTCAAGAGAAATCACTACACGTGGCTTATCTCATTTTATCAGATCATGCTCAGGAGTGAAAGACAGCAGGTCCTATAAGGAAACCAGGCCCACTTCCACCCACCAGGAATGTGAGTTATCACAAAGCCTATCTCCCTTCTGCCTATTTATTAGTAGGACCACACCAAGTATAGTAGCCCAATCAAGTGTCCTGCTCATAAACAGCCTTAACTGGATCCAGTCAGGTGTAAAAGGCAACGGAACTAACCCGTTCTGCTGTTAACACTTCAGGAAAACTATCTTCCCAGAGGAAGTGTTTACTGTTTCCTCTGTGGGTTTGGCCACCAAGGCTCCCGCAGGTCTCCATTCGAAGGTAAACAAGAGGCAATCACAGAGCAGCAAAGCAGAGCGGAGGGCTAAGAGCTGCCTCAGCCGTGCAGCCACGCAGGATTCACATTTCGCAAGGCAGCTGCCAGGCCCCACGTGACTGAGGTGACCCCTCCTACACTGGAGTGGATGCTGAACGAGTGCCCTGCTGCACGTACACCCGAGAATGGCCCAAAGAATCCTTATGTGAGTTTCTGCACCATGTAACCATCTTTTAATAGGATATGCAAAGCAAAAAAGCAAAAACCTCAACTCCTGCATTGGCAATGACTCAGCAGTTTGGTGTGACAGACATTCAGGACCCTTCTAAGGGACTAAAAGTGAATACCACATGATAATAAAATCAAGCAGCTTAGCAAGTAGAAAAGTGGGCATTCTACAGCCCAGCTTACAAACATCCCTAGGGTCTCATTTTATGAGAAAAGACAAAAACTTCTTGGGGCTGGGGAGATAGCTCAGGGGCACAAGTGCCTGCCTGGCACGTGCAAGGTCCTGAGTTGGATCCCTGGTTCCACAGGAAAAAAAAAAAAAAAACTTCTCAAATCTATTGCAAAGGACTTGTCAATATTTGGATTTAAAGAGAAAAACCCTAAACTACAGCATTTTTTAAAATGTGGTTGTAATTTTACAATACAAATTCTTTCTCTACATTGTATTTGGCTAATCAAGTTCTGCCTAATGAAATCTCATTTACAGGATCGAATAAAATCAGCAGCTGACTAACTTTATTTATTTATTTATTTTTTTTTTTTGTCTTTTTGAGACAGGGTCTCGCTATGCAGTTGAGGCTGGTCCTGCGCTCACTTTTGTAGCCCAGGCTGGTCTCGAACTCACACTGATCCTCCTGCCTCAGCCTCCCAAGTGCTGGGATTACAGGCGTGAGCCACCACGCCCGGCTTGACTAACTTTATTTTAATTTATTTATTTTGTTTGTTTCTTTTTTGACTTTTTGAGACAGGGTCTCAGTATGCAGTTCACACTGGCCTTGAGCTCACTTTTTTAGCCCAGGCTGGTCTTGAACTCACACTGATCCTCCTTGCCTCAGCCTCCCAAGTGCAGGGATTACAGGCATGCGCCACCACCACACTTGGCTTTTTTTCTTCTTTTCTTTTTTTTTTTGTCTTTTTGAGACAGGGTCTCGCTATGCAGTTGAGGCTGGCCTCGAGCTCACTTTCGTAGCCCAGGCTGGTCTCGAACTCACACCAATCCTCCTGCCTCAGCCTCCCAAGTGCTGGGATTACAAGTGTACGCCACCAGGCCCGGCCTTGTGATTTTTTTTTTTTCTTTAATGGCCAGCTCAGCCTGCCCTGGGGGCAGGGCTGGCACTTCATGTGGTGCCTGGGAACGAACCAGGGTCCCTGCCACCACCTAAGCTTTCCTAAGCCGGTGCTTTAGACCACTGAGCCATCACACCAGCCCTTGTTTATTTATTTATTTTTTAAATTTTTTGGTCTTTTTAAGACAGGGTCTCGCTACGCAGTTCAGGCTGGCCTTGAGCTCACTTTTGTGGCCCAGGCTGCTCCTGAACTTGCGCTGATCCTCCTGCCTCGGCCTCCCAAGTGCTAGGATTACAGGTGTGCGCCACCATGCCCGGCTGTTTTATAAAATTTTAAAGATTTCAAGTTCAGTCTTGGCGAATTTGAACTTCAGCTCATTTTTGCCTAGTGAACTCTTGCTTCAGAGAATACAAAGGTCAACAGCCACCAGGTTCCCTTTGCCAACACTCTGCGGAGACCTCGGTTAAGACTAGGAATGGACGGACAGGCTCTCCCACTGCCGGGTCATGCCTGGGCCACATTTGCTCAGACCCACTAGGTGGCTCTCACACGGGGCTACCACCGAGGCAGTAAGATGCTGCACCTGCCTGGATTTTCTGCTCGGTAAAACGGCGGTGTTGTGGATCAAAACCCGCAACTGCTAGGCAGTTGCTAGACAGCGAACTGTCTGCTTGGGGACATGATGCAGTCTCTGATGGCTGCGTAGTGGGTGGGTAGTGCCTTCTGTTTGTTATTTTCTTGGCCTACCAATCAACCTAAAAGCTCTGCCTAGAAATCGCCCTCTAGAAAAGCTCACACGTCTATTTAGAAGCTTCCCACAGCGTACCCTACGCTGAAAAGTGAGCATCCAAACTTGTAGCCTAAATCAAATACTCCCCTGCCTCGTCCTCCCGCTTCAACAGGACTTAAAGGGTGTGGCGGCACACGCCCATAATCCCAGCATTCCGAGGATGAGGCAGGAGGATGCCCACGGATTCTAAGCCAGCATGAACCACACAGTGAGCTCCAAGCCAGCTACACACCAAAAAAAAAGTCTTGCAGAGTCTGTACGGATATAAATAGTAAGGATCAAAATCAAATCAAGTAACACTCAACTTGTAACCCACCAGGACTTTGCTCGCCAAAACTAACACCGCCTGAACCACAGACTGAAGGAAAGGCCAGAGTCAACCGTGGAGACCTAAAATTGGAATTGTACGTCCCTCAGGCCTGAAAAACGAGGCATCCCGCTCAAACGCACACTCCGGCTGCTGCGCCGTAGCCCCCAGCCGATCGCGGCCCCAGCCCCCGCCCGTTCACGCGCACCCCACTTCCCCTCTGAGACCCCTCCGCGGGCTCCCCTGGCTACCCCCGGCCTCACCCTGCAGGTTCTCCTCCTGCAGCCCGGGGACCCCACTCTGCGACATGGCACCAGAGGCTACTCGACAGGGATTCCGCGCCCAGCTGTGACGGCGCCTGGGTGACGAGCACGAGACAGCCGGCGAGCCGCGGGCCTGCCGCTCTACTCTAACCCCAGGCCGAGCGGAGCAGGGAGGACGCCCGGAGTGGGGTGGGGCCGGGAGGGGGCGGGGCCGTGTGCGCCCCTGCAGCCTATCCCGTTGGCTTCGGGGCGGGGTCTGCGAGCGCGGGGCGCGGGGCGCGTGCTGCACGTGCGGCGCCTGCGCGGGGCGGGGCCGTGGCGCGTGCGTGCGGAGGTGTGCGTACGCGGGGCAGGGTTGGCGGCACGAGCGTGCGAGGTTACGGAAGCGTGGGGGCGGGGCTTGCGGGCGGCCTGAGGTCGGCTGCGTGCGGGGCTCTCCCGTCCTGTCCCGGCACTGAGGACGGATGGCGCGCTGCCTTCCCTGGCGGGACCGTCTTACCCCCCTGCGGTTGGGGAAGCGCGCGTGGATGCACGTAGCGTCCGGGGGGCGTAGAAGGCACAGGCGTGTCGCGCAGGGAAGCTGAGGCCCGCTCGCAGCGAGCGTGACCCGCCATCCCGGGCACTGCTCTGCCTTGTGTCCGCGGAGACGGGTGTGCCGGGATTACAGATGTGTGCCACCGTACCTGGTTTCTCCTCTTTTGACCAGAACATCACAATAAACCTTGACTTTTTGTGACTAGGGCCTCTTTTTTTTTTTTTTTTTTTTTTTGGTCATTTTTTGTCATTTTTGAGACAGGGTCTCGCTATGCAGTTCAGGCTAGCCTTGAGCTCACTTTTGTAGCCCAGGCTGGTCTCAAACTCACACTGATCCTCCTGCCTCAGCCTCCCAAGTGCTGGGATTACAGGCGTGAGCCACCACGCCCGGCAAGGGCCTCTTAATTCCTTATGCAAATACATCTTTCCGCAAGTTAAATCTCGCAACAAGCGCGGTTTTTGGCACACCCACTCGGAAGGCTAAGGAAAGGAGATGGCTGGCAGTTCGCAGCTACAGAGTGAGCTCAAAGCCAGCCTGAACTGCATGATAAAACCCTGGCTCAGGCTATCGAGATAGCTCAGCGGTCTAAAGCACCTGCTCAGGCAAGCTTAGGCAACTGCCGGGAGTGTGGTTTGATCCCAGGCACCACATGCTGCACCAACCACCCCCACTCCCCGCAGGCTGAGCTGGCCATAATATAAATAAAGTTGTTTCAATGAAATCCGTGTCTCAAACAAAATCTCGCAGCGGTGTTCATGCTTTGTAGCCGTTGATGCATTGTGCTAAAGAACAAGGAGGAGCGTTACACTTTCTGACATGATCTGGAGATTATCAGATGTCCTAAATCTTATAAATTTAGAGAGGTTATTGGGGGTCTGGTGATATAGTTCAGTGGCACAAGCGCCTGCCTGGCAAGTGCAAGGTCCTGAGTTTGATTCTAGTTACCAAAGGGAGGGAGGGAGAAAAGAAGGAAGAGATAGAAAGACAGGTATATAGATATTGGGTCCTTAGCCTCTTATTCATTGAGTGCTGCTTGTCTTTAAAATTTAGAATTCCATGGGGCCCAGCGGGATGGCTCAGGGGTCTAAAGCGCCTGCTTGGGAGCTTGGGCGGCTTCAGGGACCGCGGTTCGATCCCCGGCACCACATGCTGTGCCAGCCCTGCCCTCGGGGTAGGCTGAGCCGGCCATAAAAAGAATAAGTGAATAAACAAATTAAAAAAAATAAAAAAAAGAAGGGGCCGGGAAGATAGCTCCATGGCACAAGTGCCTGCCTGGCAAGTGCAAGGTCATGAGTTCGAACCCT
>PVJA010028918.1:0-27152 GCA_004027025.1 Myocastor coypus | reverse complement strand
TGGTTGGCTACCTCTGCCACCATTTTGTTGCTGTTCTGCCGCCATGAACTGGATGCTCTCTGCTCTGTTCCACTCAGCCTTGGGCCAGCCGAATATGGACTGAAACCTCCACAAACTGTGAGCTAAATAAACCTTTCCTTCCTTCATTTTGAGTGTTGGGTATTTGTTCCAGCAACGAGCAAAAAGTAACTAATACACCTGTCTAGACTATCTTTTGGTAAACTGTGTAGGGTTGGCTTTGTCATCATGAAATTCTTTAGTTGTTCTTTGTCCTGGAAGTATTTCACTTCTCCATTATACTTGAAAGAATGTTTTGTAGAGTATATCAGTGTGGGTTGGGATTTGTTTTCTTGCAAGGCTTGTAGTACTTCGCTCCATGTTCTTCTTGACTTGATGGCTTGTTTGGAGAAGTCTACCATTATTCTGATGGATTTTCTTTTAAATACAATGTGTTTCTTTTCTGTAGTGGCTTTTAGTATACTGCTCCTGTGCTGAATTTCTGGGATCTTGATTACTACATGTGTGGATGTGGTTTTAATTGAGTTCATATTGATTGAAGTTCTATATTCTTCAGTTACCTGAGTCTCAAATTGTTTCTACATGTTTGGATATTTGGGAAGTTTTCTGCTATTGCTTCTGCCTATATTCTTTTTATATCATTTGTGTTGACTCCTTCTTTCTCCTTGATGCCTGCTAGTCTTACATTGTTCATCTTTGCATCATCATGCAGGTGTATTTTTCCCTGCATCCTAGTTGTTTTTAAGAGATTTTTTCTTACCTTTTCACTAGCTGCAATGGTGTCTTTAAGGTCCAAAGGTCATTTTCACTTTCATTGAAATGGTTTTGCCAGTTTATGATTGAGGTTTTAATTTTCCATACAGCACTTTGAATCTGCTTCATGCATTCCATTACTTTTCTATATTGCTCATTTTGCTCATTCAAGTTGAGTTAGCCTTTTTTTTTTTTTTTTTTTTTTTCCCAGAACCAGGGATCATACTCAGGACCTTGTACTTGCCAGCCAGGCACTTCTGCCCCCGAGCTGTTTCCCCAGACTGATATATTGGTCATTCAAGGATTCCATCATTTTTCTACTCTTCTCTATTTTTTTTTTTTTTAATCATTGTCTTCTTTAGAATCTCTTAGTTCTTCCTTTAAAGTTATCCTTTCTTTTTTTACTTCAGAAATTATTTCTGATCAGATTTCCTATACCTTTCTGCAGTTGTTCCTTTACTTCAGACGCTATTGTTTCAGAGATTTCAGGTGCGTGATTTCCAATTTCTTCTACGCTATTGTCTCCTGCATTTGTTCCGGATGAGTTCTCAGCCTGAGAATACATTTTGCTCCTTCTCTTTGTTATTTTGCGTAGTGCTGTCTTCTGATCTTTGGTAGAGTTCTCTCCTTAGCAACAGATCTAGATCTACCAAGTTCAAACTCATCCAAGTGAGTGTGGCTTGGGTCTGGCTGCTGTACTCCACTTCTTCCTGCTCCAGCCCTTACATGTGAACCTGTTTTGCCACTCTGGCAAGATGTTCTGCTCCTGGATCAGCTGTGTGGGTCTTATCTCTACCTCTCTGCAGGGAGTTCTGCTGCAGTTTTCCGCACTGGGCCTATGGATGAAGTTTCACTTACATGCTGGGCCTTGTTGCTGGTTGAATGAGTTTCTGGTGGGCCCTAGGTGTTCTCACTCACATGCCAGGCCTAGTTGCTGGGTCGAATGAGTTTCAGGTGGGTCCAGGGTACTGTCACTCACACACTGGGCCTGGTTCCTGGGTTGAATGTGTAATTCTTTTTTTTTTTTTAATTGTATTTATTATTTTTATTCTTGTTTCAGAACCTTTGTTTGTTTATTCATTCATTTTTTATGGCAGGCTCAGCCCACCCCGAGGGCAGGGCTGGCGCAGCATGTGGTGCCGGGGATCGAACTGAGGTCCCTGAAGCCACCCAAGCTTCCCCAAGCAGGCGCTGTAGACCACTGAGCCATCCTGCCGGGCCCCTGAATGTGTAATTCTTAATAGACTCATTAATTCAAATAACCCAGTACTCTCTGAGAGAGAGGTTGTCTTCACTTTATGGAAAGAGGAAACCCAGGGAGTAATGGTGAAATGATCTCCTTTGAGGCAATGGTTCAACCTAGATTGGCATTTATGCAGGAAGAAAAACTGATCTTTTAACCTGAAAAACTCTTGGATGAGTTCGTGTTCTCTAAAACCAAAGAATGAATTTTAGGAACGAAACGGAGGTTTAGAATAGAAAATTTATTGGGAAAGAAAGCTTCTGTCTAAGGGGAACAGAAGCGGGGCCCGAGTGGGTTGCCTACGAAATTATCTTTCTTTAAGGGTCTTATAGGGCAAAACCATGTGATAAGGCGGACCTAAGGTGAAACTAGGGGAACTTGCTTAGGTAGTCATGAGGTGGGACAAAGTCATAGTGGACCAATGAGATTACAAACATCACTGTTCAGGTAAAATTGATTAAATTGGGAGCAAATTAGGACCAAGTCATGTAGCAAGTGGCAGGAATACGGAATAGGGGTTCTTTTTGTTGGGGTTGAGTTTCTGGCTCCTTTGGGCTCTTTTAGGTGATGGATACTCCTTTAGAATATCAATCCCTGATACTTAACTTTAGGTGAGTGAGCAGCTGTATTTCTTCACTCTTTTGTTTTAAGGTCAGCCCACAGAGGGGTGCCTGTCTCTTGCAAAGCTGTGAAGTTGCTTTCCATATTGCCTTCAAGGGCCTGGCCCTATCTGACTGCCTATAATATTTCTATCTAGTTTGGCTGCCTACAACAGCATGACTGGCTGTGTGTTTGTTTAAAGAAAAAGAATGCTGGTTCTTGAGTAGGAGCAATTAAGCCTTAAGCAAATCTGGAAAGCCAAATGAAAAGCATTAGGTTACTTATTCTCAGTAATTCTAAGCCAGGATTTCTCCACCTTAATACTGTTGCATTTTGGGCTGTATAATTCTTTATTGTTATGGGAGTTGTGCTATGTGCTGTAGGCTGTTTTGCAGCAACCCTTGCCACTGCCGCTGGGAGCAAGCCCTATCTCTTACAGTTGTGTCAAACAAAACTTTGTTCAGCCACAGTCACATATACTGTTTAGGCCCGGTTTCCCCTGGGTAAGAACCACTACTCTTTGGCTAGAAAAACAACCTGCATGTGTTCTCCCTCTTTTTGTGCTGAGATTTGAAGGCCTTGGTTGTTCATACTGGCCAGGTGCTGTACCACTGAGGCACATCTTCAGCACTTTTCAGTTTTTTAAAAACAATTTTAAGACATGGTCAGGCTATGTTGTCCAGGCTAGTCTTGGACTAGAATCTTTCTGACTTAGGCTCCAAGTAGCAAGGATTACAATGTGGGCCACCAGGCCTGGCCCCAGACCTCAGTTTTAAAGGTGATCTATAATTTAGCATTGCCATACATTAGTACTAGCCTCATTTTCTCTAGCTGTGAATTGAGGGACTTCACTTGTGCCCTTTTATCATATTTCTAGATCTGCTTTAGAAGATAAAACATCAGTGAGTGACTTTAGCTAGCAAATTTATTTTGAGGTGATATTGGACAGTTTTAAAATAGTCCAAAGCATAGTTGTAAGTTGAATATATTTCCTGAGGTAAATTTAAACTGTCCTCAGTTACTGCTTAATTTTATTCTTATTTATCTTTTTACTTTCAGGAAGACTGAAAACTTTCCTTCCTTATCACTTTGCCAAGCTTCACAGGACTCCTCTAGCTGCTTTTGTCCGTAGTTCTTTGATCTCAGAGTGCTGTTGCTAACTAGTGCTCAGTCGTGGTGATTTCAATTAGTTCCTCAGGTGGGGGACCTGATATGACTAATCTCAGAATCCAGATTCCCTAAATCTGGACTTTAAGTACTCTCTTCCTAAGGAGTATACTAATTGGCAACCAGGGGCTTCAATCTTTTAGGTTCTTCCTGTAGTCCAATATGAGGAACACTCTGGATCAGGAATATTTGAGAGATTAAATTTCTTCTGCTTCCTTTGAACATTTTATAGGTACATTTTATAAATACATTATATATATTTAGTTATTTGGACAAAAAGGGTGTGGAGACAGCTCAGTGGCATAAGCGCCTGCCTGGCAAGCACAAGGTTTCAAGCTTGATCCCCGGTACTGAAAAAAAAAGTATATGGTGCTTGCTTGCTCACTGCAGTGCTCTTATATGCAAATGAAATAAAAGAATACTGTAAATATCTCTTACCTCTATCACCTTCTCCTTTTGGAATTCTATAAATTTTTCATTAGTGCATGTTTGAAGTACATAATGAATATATTTATTGTAGTGAGTTGGTGTTATATCTTAGTCCTTTTTACTTCCCCTTTCCTGTTTCTCGATCCCCAGATCCCTTCCCATCTACAAAAGGTCTTCCTGTTTTCTGTTGTTTATCTTTTATTTTGCTCTTTGAATTATTTATACAGTACTTTGTTTTTTCTAATATAAGAGAAACCAAACAACATTTAACTTCCTGTGTCTGATTTGTTTGTCTCAAGTTGTATCCATTTTCCTACAGATGCCTTGACTTTGTGACTGACCTTTTAGACCTCCATGTGGAAATGTTCTCTTTTTATAGTTGGTATCATTGGTTATCTCAGGGATGCAGAGGAACTTAATTACGAGTTGGGAGGATCTGCATGTAAATTGAGTTTTGCCCATTTTACTAGCTCAATGCTTCATATGTAAAAGACACACTACCCACTTGATAGGACTGTGGGTTATGGATGACCTTTAAATAACTCTGAGAGGGGCCCTCCCCAGAGCCCACATGGGCTGGGCTGAGTTGGCTCAGTACTATGAGGTACCCCTAGTTAAGGGATTATGTCATCTGAAAAGCACAATGTTAAAAACTGAACTTTTGTAAAAATACTGAGGGTTATTCCATTGATTTTTCTAGGAAAAAGTATCTCTAATGTGCCTAATGAGAACATGAAGGAGGTTAAGAAATCTCTGAAAATAGTTAGTTGCTCATATACAAAACTAAACAAAATAAATGAAAACCAAAACCAAAAACAAACAAACAAACAAACAAAAAAACACTGCCCTACAAGTCGGGGCTAAGACATGGCAAACAAAGAAAAGGAAATGGTTTATACAGGCCGCCTGCCTTAAAAATTATACCACAATAGTTGGATATATGTGGTTAACTCCAGTGATTCTGGTTTTTCACAGAGAGAAAGTCCAGCATCAAAACACAGTGAGTTGGGCTGTGGCTGAGAGATAGCTCAGTGGTCTAAGTGCCTGCCTGGCAAGCTCAAGGACCCAAGTTTGATCACCAGTACCACATGTTGTGCTAGCACTGGATCCCCAGGCACACCTCGGCCCCAGAACCAGGCATGGTGGCACATACCTATAATCTCATTTTTGTGGGGGCTGAAAACAGGCGAGTCACTATAAGTCAGAATTGCGCAGTGAAACCCTGTACCAAATTAATCAATCAATCAATCGATCAATCATTATTTTTTAAAAAGGTCGGGGCGATAGCTCAGTAGAATAAATGTCTTCCTGGTAAGCACAGGGTCCTAAGTGCAATCCTTGGTACCACCAGGGAGAAACAAAACAACAACAATAAAAAAACAAAATGCAATGGAGTTTTCTCTCAGGTTTCTCAGGATCCTGAAATAGTTGCTCAAGTTTTGTTCAGCAGAAATAGGAAATTAAATATACCTTTAACTTTCTGGAGAAAGAGAAGTAAAGAGAAGTCTTAGCTTATTTGGTAAGAAGAGAATACCTTGGAGTTGTGGTAGATTACTTCCTGTGCTCATCAAAGTTTACAGAAAGAAGAACGATATATCTCACTTGGCTGCTGTGTAGATTTATTTCTCTAAGAAGTCATTGCTTAAAGGCAGATTTGAAAGATACATCATTGCTGATTTAAACTGGCTTCAAGCAGTAATGAAAAGGTGGTGGTCAGAACTGTCATCCATAACAACAGAAATAATCAGATTTTAAAACAATAATTAAGTAGATATGGGGATAGGAGAAACATCTTAGTTTGGTCGTAGAATATACTAGTAATATAGCTAAGGATGTCTATGCTTTATTTATTTCAGTTGCATTGAGAGTTCATCTAGTAAGCATTTGACTATTTAAAATTTCCTGACTGTATGATTTCCAACTCTGAACTGTGGAAGAAATCAAAAATATCTTTTTCCTTTAATAATCTACACAGTGAAACCTTAAGAATCTACTTCATGTTAAGGTGGAAAAATATCTAAAGGGAGCAGCTTTAACTTCACTGAGGTGAATGTGTACCGTGAAGATCGTTTGCTGGCTGCATTAGACTTATTTAGTAGCATTGCTTAAGAACTACTGGGTCTTTTCATGTATGTATGTATGTATGTATGTATGTATGTATATATGATGTGTGTATGTATATATTTATTTAGTACAGTGCAAGGTCTATAGGATCTCACTACACAGGTCTGACTTGTAGTGATCCTCCTGTTTTCTGCCTCCTAAGTGCTGGGATTACAGGTGGGTGCCACCACACCCAGTCTCAGTCCTTGTCTCAGCTCCCTCTGGGGGCAGTGGGAGGAGGCATGGCACCTTAAGCTGGAGATAGAACCCTGACCCCTGCATCTGCCTAAACAGGTGCTTTAGTCAGCTGAGCTGTCTCTGGCCAGCCCACTTCTGGGTCTTAATAAAATCCTTCATTAGAATATAATCCAAATTATGTGAAAGGACTTATTGCTTGGAACCACAGAGACCCATCTTTTTTTTTTTTTTTTTTTGTGTGTGTGTGTGTTTTTGTGTGAATGTTTTATTAAAAAGATATGTGCAGCAATTTTTCTATGTTGAGATTCTCAAAGTTTAAAACATCATAGCAGATATCAAGTTTTTTGAACATGCTGATACTGTGTATGCAAAATGCCTTCATTATTAATAAACTGATACCTTGTTTTTTAAAAATTAAAACCAACAATGCTCTTGGCATGATAAAATCAAGGAATTAAAGCAGGAATTACATTCATGTGGAATGTTTTTGTTAAAACAGACTGCATACCACTTTTGAAATATGAGAATATTGTTAATGTCTCTGATGTTTGCCAAATTTTCATGTCATTTATGTATGTGCTTTTGATTTATAAAGAAAAAGATGACTGAGCCAGGTGTGGTGGTGCATACCTGTAATCCCAGAACTTGGGAGGTTGAGGCAGGAGGATTGATGCAAGTTCAAGATCAGTCTGGGCTACAAAAATGAGCACAAGGCCAGCCTGAACTCCATAATGAGACCCTATCTGAAAAAGACAGAAAAAAAAGATGACTATGTATTTGTATGAGTTTTTAACTGGAAATGTCCATGGAATTGAGTTATTTATATTCACATTTTTGTATATAGATCTGTAATACTTTACATTTCTGTGTCATTTAAATTTCATTTGAGTAAATTCACTAATTATTTCTTTTAAAAAGTGTGGATTATCTGTTATCAGGTGCATAGTAGAAATTCCTGTCCCTTCGGTGTCCATACCTTTTCTTAACCCTTTACCTACTAAAACCAGTTAATTCCAAATGCACTGGATCAACCAGAGGAGAAAAGACTTCATCTCACTATTCTCTCCCTGTCCATCCTTCCTAGTCCTTTACATGCCAGGTATGTTTAGGTCTCAAAGTTTTGCCCTTGCTGTTCCTTTTCCCTGGACTGTGTACCCCTGGATCTTCACAGAGTGTGCTCATTTGGGTTTATACATTATATGGAAGCTTTCTCTGCCCATAGTATATGAAACAGGGCATCCACACTGTTTCTTATTTTATTAATATTATACTCATTTTTATGTATTTGGCACAGGGTTTCATTTTATGCAGCTTGGATTTGTAATGATCCTCTTGTTTTCAGCCACCCTAGCTCTGGGATACAGACATGCACCACCATGCCCGGATTTGGTCACCAGCTTATTGTGCCCTAGGGGCTCGGCTGGCATGGCATGCAGGAACCCTGGTTCCTGCACCTTGACAAACCATGTTCTAAGTCTGCTGAGTTATCTCGCTGGTCCCTGCACTCTGATTCTTGGTACTTCCCATTCCCTTTATTTTGGTGTGTTTTTCTCTATGCACCCATATGTCCATTAATCATTTGTGTAATATTTGTCCCCCTCCACTGATATATGAGCTTCAGGAGGACAAGGACTCTATTAAATACTGTATTCTTAGTGTCTGAGAGAGTACTTGGCCTGCATTTGGTACTTACTAAATGTTTGTGGAATGCATGAATAAAGGAATGCTGTTTTCTAACTATGGTACATTTTCCTTGATGCTCTTGAAGGAAAAAATTGTGTACCAATTTAAAAAAATAATTATTTAATCTCTTAAATATTTGTCTCAATATTATACCTTTGAGAGGTGGCCACTTTTACTCTTTAGTGCTTTATATTAGAATATAGTTCCCTCTGAGGTTTTTTATCTTCATATGGTTTAATTTTAGAGAATGTTTAATTGCATCATTAACATTCCAGTCTGTAGGTCACTGTTGTATGGTGGATTGGGAAAACAGAGAGACCTGTGTTCTATTTATATCAATTCTTGTGTCCTTGAGCAGATTTTCAAAAAAATCTTTAATGCTTCTTTTTAATGGAAAAGTTGAAAACACATCATAACTAGAAGTAGATCCTGCCTGCCTTCCTTCCTTCCTTCCATAGGTTGTTTTGGGTGATATTTTTTGCGGGACCAGGATTTGAATTCAAAACCTTGCACTTGCCAGCAGGCATTTGTGCCAGGGAGCTATCTTCCCAGCCCCCTACATAGGTTTTCTTAATAACCTAAAATGATACAGTATTTTGCAGTCCTAAATGCCAGTTGGCTAGTGTAAGGAAAATCTTGAATATGTTGTTTTTAATTTCCTTTTTCTTGAAAGTGTACCATATACAATTAAAAACAATGTGAGTTGTTGTTATGGCATGTGTCCTGATGTCCCCCAAAGCCTCACGCAGTCATAGATGGGGCTTTTTCAGAGGTGGCTGAATCTAAAGTGTGATTGATTTATGGTGCAATACTAGGATTAAGGGTGGATGCTTACTAAATCACTTCATTGATTGGTTTGGCACCACCCTAATCTTAGGAGTTAGGATACACCGTAAGAAACAGAAGTTTTCCTTGTCCCTTGCTTGCTTTGCTGCCATCTGCCTGAGATGATTTTCTCCTCTGCAATGCTTGTCTGCTATACTACCCTGCCTTGGAGTTAGCCAGTTATGGACTAAAACCTGTGTAAAGCATAAGTCAAAATAAATCTTTCCTTCTTTACTTTTGAGTATGAGGTATTTTGCCTTAGCAATGAGAAAAGTAACTGAGACAGTTGAGATAATTTTTACATTAGCAGTTCTGGTGACATTTTCAGGATGCATTTGGAGGAATCTCTTCCTCTTTAATTTTTGAATAATTTAAGGAGAATTGGTATTAGTTTTTCTTTACATGTGAGGTAGAACTCAATAGTGATCCTGTTTCCTTCTAGGCTTTTTTTTTTTTCTCTTTCCATGAGAGGTGTTTTGTTACTAATTCAGTCTTATCTTGTTACTAGTCTGTTCAATTTTGTATTTCATCATGATTCACTCTTGGTAAGATGTGTGTGGATCACAAATTTGTCCACTTCTTCTATGCTATGAAATTTATTGGCGTAGAAATACTCATAATAATCTGTAATGACCATCTGTATTTTTGTGATGCCAATTATAATCTCCCTTTTGTTTTGAATCTATTTCATTTATTTCTGCTCTGGTTTTTTATTTCTTTTCATTTACTAATTTTGAGTTTGACTTGTTATTTTTTTCTGATTCCTTCAGATCCAACAGTTGGTTTCTTGTGATCTTTTAGCTTTATATTTTTTGAAAAATTGATTTAAGGCTGGGGGTGAGGTGGAGATTAAGGCTGGGGAGTACTTATTCAATAGAACAAGTACTTGCCTGGCAAGCACAAGGTCCTGAGTTCAATCTTTGGTACCAAAAAAAAAAAAAAAAAAAAAAAAAAATCTATCTATTTGATACAGGATCTCCCTATGCAGCTCAAACTTCTAGTGATTCTCCTGTCTCAGCCTCTCCAGCACTGGGGTTACAAGTCTGCATCACAGTGCCTGGTGTTGGGGCCAGCACTGGTGTAAGTCATGCAGTACCAAAGATTGAACTAAGTACCTTGGGCTTGCCAGGCAGGCACTTATGGTGCTGAGCTATCTCCCCAGTATGATCTTTCTGCTTTTTGATGTAGGCGTTCATGTGGGATATTGTGTCTCTACTTCGATTTGTTTCAGAAAACTTAAAAATTTCTTTGTTTCGTAGGTTGTTTAAAAGTTAATTTCCATGAATTTGTCAAACTCAGCTTTTTTCTTAATATGAACTTAAAAGAAAATGCAGTCTTTTATAAATAAGAAAATTAAACCTTTGCTATGAAGAACATTTTACACTTGGAGCAGACAAAATTTTGTTAAGTAAATGAATTTTATGTGTTGTAAGGCTAGAAAAGTGATAATACTTCACTTCTGGCCATCTGGGCTAGAGAACTGTTTAATTTAGACTACCAGTCCACAGCCTTCATGTGATGGAGTAAATAAAGCACAGTCACCTATGCTGAGTTTCATGTACATCAGCAAATGGCTCAAACTATGTTTGTGCCCATGTGACCAAGGGTTCTTGTGCTGATGTGATGGAGCTTGACATGGCGTTGTCCTCTAGCAGAGAATGTCTAGATATTTCTGCAGAGGGAATTTGCACTCTCTTGACCTTACTCATGGGATTTCTATAGTTTTTGCTTTGATTTTTCCTCTCTGAATTGTATCCCTGCCTCTATTGTATTTTTGTTTATTGTTCTCTTCCAGTCAGTGCATCAGCTTAAGGCAGTTTTATTTTGTATAATGCATGGGAATTTGGGGGCTTATTTAACTACAGATTACTTATGTCTTATAAACACTGTATAATTTCCAATGTCATACCTAGTTTCAATTTACATAGTCATTTCCACTTTTCTTCGTAGTTTCTGCTTACACTCAGCCATTGTCTGATATGCACTACAGCTATTTCTGTCCATTCCCTTGGTTACTGGGAAAGTGACTCCTGCTCCCACCCCGTCTTTAGACATCTTGTCCAGGGAATTAACTCTGTGGAACTCCCCTTTTCCCTGAACTATTTGCTTATATTAAAAGGGCTTGTCTTAGTCTGGTTTTGTTCCAGTGTTTCAGGGAGCTGTTTTTTTTCCTCCCTCTGCCTTCATGGTTTTACCTTCATTTTTTCTCACTCTGTGTCCTTATGTTTCCCTGTGGGCATTGTCTGGATTTCTGAAGGCAATTGTTATATGATTAGGACATATAACTGAACATAAGTGTTCAGTCATTCAGTGGTTAGGCTGTGACATGCCTTCTCAGCAAATGGTAGAAACCTACTAGCCAGAATTTAGAACTGAGGTTTCAGGATGCTGAAGTGACCTTATGCAGGTGTTAAAATTCCTTCCAAGTTAAGCTTTAAGCTTTATATTCAAATATATTTTCCATTCACTGCCTCTACAGTTTTTTTGTCTTTTTGCGACAGGGTTTTACTGTGTAGTACAGGTTGGCCATGATCTTACTGTATAACCCAGGCTTCTTTGAGCTTACAGAGATCCTCCTGCCTCAGCAAGGAGGAGATTGCAAGAGCTGAGATTATAGGTGTGCACCATCATGCTTAGCCTAGAGGTTTTTTTTTGACCTCATGTAATAATCTGTAAAATATGGGAAAGATCCTTAACATAGAGATTGTTACATATTGTTAACTTTTAAATTTTTCTTTGCTGTCAAAGAAAGGACCATTATTTTTGTTGAATTACAAATGTTATTATGCAGTCTCAAGACTTCAAAGATTCTAATATCTTAAAGTTCAATAATTCATGCTTGAAAATAAGAATGCCTGAGAGAATCTCATTTAGATATCTAAAATTAGGAATGATATTTGGAGACTATAGGCAATTTACTAGACATCCTAATTATGTTTTCTTTTTTTGGGGAAAAAAAACCCTAAGAAAAAAATGAAGCAGTTAGCTCTTTATTAAATAAGCAGTTTATCTTTCTTGGGACAGTACTTACATCCACTTAATTTGATCTGAGAATTAGTTACATCCATTGTGTGTATGTTGTATTTATTTCTTATTGTTTACCACTGTCCATGTTTTGATGGATTAATAGCTAAATGGGTTTGGGCTCTAATCTCCCCACTTAGTATTTTATTTTTCCTTAATCAAATCTATGTATTTGCACAAATACATTTGTACATATTTGTGTTTCCAAATTTTCTTTATAGATAATTATTTAGGGAAATATGACTTTGCCAAACTTCAGCTAAGTGCTTTTCTTTTTTAGAGACAGGATCTCTCTATGTAGTGGACGCTGGCCTCAACTCATGGTGATCCTTCTCCTTCACCCTCCCAGGTGCTGAGATTATAAGCATGCACCACCAAGCCTGTCACCAAGCACTATATATATATATATATATATATATATATATATATATATATCATATTATAATATATATTGCTCTCTGTTGCCCGTCTTTGCAGTCTAAATTGAATGGTTCTCTAACCCAGATGGCAAAGTCTCTGGCTCAGCCTGCCCTGGGGGTGGGGCTGGTGCAGCATGTGGTGCTGGGGATTGAACCGTGGTCCCTGTGGTTGCCTATGCTTTAGACCACTGAGCTATCTCACCAGCCCCACCAAGCACTTTTTAACATTTTCTGTAAGTGCTTTTGCTATAGGTGAGGACTAATATACACTCCAGCTTTACCTTGTAATTTTAAACATATGCTAACTTCTTCAGAATGTGTGATGAATTCACACTGGTAACTGGCTACAATAGTGTTTGGCAATATAGTGATACAGTGAGGGAAAGCTTTGCATTGTTGTCCAATTGCTTTTTGTAACACTGCAGTTTGATTTTGCATTTAAAAAGTGTATTCAAAGCTAAGCTGCCTGCCACCACAATCCTTCAGTAATTTTCTATAATGTAGAAGAAAGGTATAGCCCATTCTTGCAACTCATAAGCAGAATCTGATCTCCAGACTCATTTATTTGTCCTTCCTAGTATTTAAAAGCCTACAGGGGGCCCTGCGGGATGGCTCAGTGGTCTAAAGTGCCTGCTTGGGAAAGCTTGGGCGGCTTCAGGGACTGAGGTTCGATCCCTGGCACCACATGCTGTGCCAGCCCTGCCCTCGGGGCGGGCTGAGCCGGCCATAAAAATGAGTGAATAAACAAATAAAGGTTCAGAAACAAGAAAATAAATAAATAAATAAAAAATTAACAATTCTTAAAAAAAATAAGAGCCTACAAATTTTACATATGGACTAGATTCTGAGCATTCCTTGAAAATCTGGAGAATGTGTCGATATTGTGCCCATATTCTTGCTTTGTCTGGAGCTAAAAGCAATAGCACCCCCACTACCAGCTTGCTCAGTCTGCCATGCTAACTGGTGCCTTACATCAGCCTGTGTGAGCCATGCATGTACATTACCAAGATTGGCCTCTCCATGCTCTGCAAAACCTCTCCAATCCTTTCACTTTCTGTGTTCATATCCATGTTCTTTTGACCTTTGCACTTGTTAATTTCTCTACTCCTCTCCCAGATCCTCCCTTCTCTTCCTTTCTCCACCCCTTTCCTCAGGGACAGTGTCTGTCTCACACTTGTTATTCAGGTACTTACAATTTTTTACATAGTAAATCAGCAATACACTATTCGTATGTTTTAATGTTACAAAACAGTGACTCTGTCTTTGCTATACATTAGAAACTCTTGGACAATTTTAGAAATTCTTAGTATTCAGGTCCTGCTCCAGAACAGCAACAACAGAATATTTTGGCTGTTAGGACCAATACATTAGTAATTTAATTTTTCTCACCAATGTCAAACAATTCTGTGTGCTCTATTGATGATGTATAGCTAGCCAACAATGTTACATGCAGAACATTGACAGCTATTTATAATTTTGGTAGTTATATAGTTGTCTTAGTTACTCTTCTCTTGTTGTTGGGACAAATAGCCGACACCCAAAATGAAGGAAGGTAGGGTTTATTTAGCTCACAGTTACTCAAGGTTTCAGTCCATACTCAGTTCCAAGGCAGATGGGCACATGGCAGAGAGCAGCAATTCATGGCAGTGGAACAACTGCAACAGAGGCAACTGACCCACCAGGGCAACAGAGAGAGAGAGAGAGTGAGAGAGAGAGAGAGACGAAGACAGAGAAAGACTCTTTCTCTGTCTCTCATATATTTGGGCTCTCTGCCTCAGACCATACCCATAATCTCAACAGTGCTAAGATCCATAATCCCAGCAGTACTAAAATGCATAACCCCTGTGGCTCATGAGTTAGTCTCAAACTCTAGAAGTCCCTGCCTCATGACTACATGAGGCTTTGGGGGGACAACTAGACATAAACCATAACATTCCACCCCTGGAACCCCAAAATCTCATGCATACCTCTTTGTGTAAAAGACATTTTAGTCCATCTCAAAGAGATGCCAAAGTTCCAGCAGTTTCAGCATTGCTGAAAAGTCAAAGTCCTAAGTCTCCTCCAAGATCCAAGGCAAACTCTTAACTGTGAGCTCTCCATCCTTTGCAAAATTTTAATTGCACAAAAGAAAAGTTATACACATCCAACATTCAAAGGTGCAAGATAAACATTACCATTCCAAAGTTGTAAACAGCAGGGTAATATATAACACTGGGACCAATGTAAGTCCAAAATCCAGCAGGCCAAACATTACATCCCATATTTCCACCTAGAACATCTGAATCAGTTTGAGCTGGCTTGTGAGCTCCAAAGGCCTTACCTAGCTCTGTCCCTATGGCACTCTTGGTGGTAGTTTCCATGGCCTCTATCTTCGGATAGCTTTGCTCCCTCTTTGCAGTTTCCTTTAGACGTTTCTGGCTTTTTCCAAACTTCTGGGGTTTCCACTGAATTGGCTTCTCACTTTCTGCTTCACACACTGCCCTCTTAGGGGGCCTTCTAGGCCTTCTTCTGAAATCTAAGTGGAAGCTTTCTTAACCTCACAAACCCTGCATTCCAAAGACACCTAAAACTAATGCCGTGTGGATAATGACAAGGTCTCCAGCCATTTGTAGCAGTGGTCAACTTCCTTCTTGGTTGTAGGGGTTGAGTGCCTGGATCACTGAGCACTCTGGCCCAGATTCCGAGGAACAAATTCTCCACGTCTGTGCCATTTTGGAACCTGGCATGGCTGCTGCCACCATTCTGGAGTATGTCAAGCTGCAGCTTTCTTCTCAAGGCAAAGTCTTTCTCCTTTGCAATTCTGAGGCTGTAAAGGATGGAGAGCTGTCAGCTCTTGTGATGCCTTCAGGCCATCTTTTTGATTTTCTGGTTTCTTCCCAGCCATAGAGATCCTTTCAGCTCCATCTTTGCAGTCCACAGCTTTCCTGGTGCTTTCTTTCTGGTCAGACTCACATTTGAAATCATCCTGCCTGGCTCTTTGCTCTGGATTTTCAACATAAATCTGGCTAAAAGCTACCAATTACAATCATTCCACTGCCCCAATAGTTCGCTGCTTTGAAATATCTTTTGAAAGATTGATCAGTTTACCATGTTTAATCTCAACCTTAAGCAAAGTCTCTGGGCATGAGCAAAATTCGGACAGACTTTCAGCCAAGCCATAGCACAAATCATTTGGAGTCCAACAACCAATGCAGTCCTTCCCAGCAGAAACCTCCCCAGCCTGGTCTTTATAGGCAGGCCTTCTGTTAGTCTTCTGGTCTGAGTTCTGAGCAGAATCTCCCTTACAGAACAGATGAAGCTTTTCCAGCTCTTTGCCAGTGGACAACCTCTCCATACCTTCCCTATCTCTGCTCATAAGCCATTATTTACACCCATGCTTCAAGCCAGTCTTCTGGTCTGAGCTCTGACCAGAATCTCCCCTACAGTACAGCTGAAGTTTATCCAGCTGAAGTTTATCTAGCTCTTTGCAAATAGGCAGTATCTCCAAACCTTTCCTATCTTGTCCCATAAGCCATTTCCAAAAACTCATGGTCCACATGGTCAGGTATAGCCATAGCAATGACCCCACTCCTGCGGTACCAAATTCTGTCTTATTTACTCTTCTCTAATTGCTGGGACAAATACTTGACACCCAAAATGAAAGAAGGAAAGGTTTATTTAGATCTCAGTTACTTGAGGTTTCAGTCCATACTTGGTTGGCTCTAAGGCAGACTGGCACATGGCAGAGAGTAGCAGTTCATGGAAGTGGAAGAATTGCAACAGGGCCAATCGATCAACGAGGGCAACAGAGAGCAAACAGAGAGAGTCTCTTTCTCTGTCTTCTGTTACATGCAGGCTCTCTGCCTCAGGATATCTGCCTCAGACCATACCCATAAACCCAGTAGTACTAAGACACATAATCCCAGTGGCTCATGAGTTAGTATCAAACTCTAGAAGTCTCTGCCCCATGACTGCATTTTGCTTTGGGGGGACAATGAGACACAAACCATAACAATAGTTGTCTATTTTCTTCTTTAATTTTAAGAGAATTATTTTTCAGGCTTCAAAGTAGTTTTGTCATTAGAGTTTCCAGCACTAATCACTTTTTTGTTTTGCATATTCTTTTTTGTTTTATGTTGAGACTGTTTGTTGGAATAAAGACAAATGAAAACAGAACATTAAGTTCTGTTTGGTTTGGAACACATGCCTCTGATAAAAGCAGTTGTAACTTGGTATAAGTGATCACTAGCTGTATTACCTAATAATTCAATGATCATTCGTGAGCTCATGATTTATTTGGAGGAGTCTCAGGGAAGACAATAACAGTAAAGGAGTTAAAGATACATTTATGAATTGGGATCATCTTTATTTTGGAGAATAATAGACTGAAAGGAAAAGTATTTCTGTGTGGGCCTTTTATTTTGTGGATGGCAGCTTAAATTTGTTTCCACTGAAAATAAAGTAGTGGGCATTTGGTTTAAAATTAAGAAGGCTGTAGAGATTTATGTCTAAAGAATCATTTCCTGGATAATGCTATTAACTATGATTTCTTTTGTGGGAGAGTTTTATGAAGCAATTGATTACAGACCAGAAAGCTTCTTTAAATTTCTTTTTACCTTTATGATTGCAAAATGTCTTCCAATTAATCTTTTATATTTGAGCAAGTGATGTATTCACACTATGCATTTATTTTACCGAGAAAAATAACTTGTCTACATGGAATCCAGCAGAATTGTGGGGTAGTAATTTATATTTTCTAGCAGCAGCATTTCCCCTCTGAGCTAACAGAGGCTAACATGGAGTCTTCAGTTATTTCAACCACTCATATCAGGAATCTCTTATAGCAAGAAAGGGAATGCTAACCTTCAGGAAAGCTAGAAGAATCTCTTTAATATGTTAGAGTCCTGTTACTGGCCTTTGACTACTTATTCCCAGGCTTTGAGCAGTTGGTGTCACCTGACACCATTTTGGAGGCTAAAGCAGTCAATCCAGAAGAGCTGGACCTGGAGCTCTGCCAGGACTGGCTGTCACCCTCAGGTACATGAGGACACCCAGGATGTAGTTATGTGCCTCTAGAAAGTGGCTTCCACCACAGAGCAGAGCAGAGAACTGATTAATCAGCCAGCCTGGTGTATTCAGCCAAGTGTATCTTTGAAGTCTAGTGAACCCAGGGATGAATTCTGAATTTCTCCTTTCTCCATATTTGCACAGCCAACCTTTTCTGGAGGGAAGAGAAAGGTTGCCAATGGACTGTTCTATCTTCTCTGACTCCTGCTTTTCTGCTCACTGCCTCTGCTACCAGCTGCCTGTCCTTCCCCTCCACATGATCAGGGAATTGGCCTTAGTACATTTGGGTAATGATGTGTGGTTGCTGCTCATGGAAGGATGAAAGTACTGGTAGAAAGGGAAGGGAGGGATCCCAGCTGCAGATTTTAGCATGCCTGGCACCAGTGCTTTTCCCAGAATCTGTATGCTCCTGAGGCTCAGCTCTGCCAGCCAAAGTATGCTATTTGGAAATATGACGTTCTGAGCTAATTCTGGTTAAAAAAAATTTCCTCTCAAATTTTTATCCTGTTGTTTTGATTGTGAGGATGTAACCATTTCTACAAGTCATGAACATTGCCAGACTCACAGTTTGGCAGATGATAAAATGGAAAGGAAAGTTTATTTTAGGTTGGGCATATTGGTGCATGTCTGTAATCCCAGCACACAGAGGCTGAGGCAGGAGAATCACAAGGAGTTTGAGGCCAGCCTGAGCTACATTGTGAGTTCAAGATCAGTCTGAGTTAGTGAGACTTTGTCTCAAAAAACTGGAAAAAGAATTGCTTATAGTGGATTTCTAACTTATTATGCCCAGTTGAATTAAACTAGTGTGGTACTGGGTGTAGGCAGCCCACTTGAGGGTTTTTGCTAGCAGCATAAAAGGCAGAACAGGAGAAGCTGTTAAAAAATGCTTATAGGGGTGTTGCTGGAGAAGCTGTTGGTGGCTGCTAGCTCTCTTGGCCTGTTCTACTGGAGGACCTTGTCATGGTGGCTTTCCTGATCAACTTTGGAGAAGCTTGGGTCTTCATCTTGAGCATCACTTCCTGGCTCCAGAGAGGAAGATGGTGTACTGGTCAGCCTCACAGAGAAGCTTGTCACATTGGCTTTCCTGGTGGCAACTGAGTTTTTCTCATCACTGGAGGGGCTGGGGACCTCACTGTTGCTGAGGATGGCTGTGGTACTTTTGGGGGAGCTTTGGTGCTTAATGAGCATTGTTTCCTAGTTCAGATCTCTCAGCCTGCTAGCACAGGTCTTTATCCCACTGGCAGAGTCTTCTTAACTTCCACTACTGGCCTTTGGGCCATTTCAGCACAGATCCGTGAAGCTGACCTGCATAAGACTTTGTTGTGGGCTGTAGGCCTCCAGTTGGACCTTAGGAGGCATTATTATGAGCACTAGGTTTCCAGTTGGACTCATACAGGACATTAGGATCTAGGCCCTCAGCTGGATTCTTTAATATTTAGTGTGTGGGTAGACTTCCTGCACTTGTATGTGATTCATTGTGTGTGTGTGTGTGTGTGTGTGTGTGTGTGTGTGTGTATGTGTGTATGTTTTTTTTTTTTTTTTTGGTTGTGGGGAATCTACAGGATGTTCAGAATCTCACTACCAGATCAGACTCATAGTGATCCGCCTGTTTACAGCCTCCCAAGAGCTAGGATTACAGGCACACACCACCACACCCAGTCTCAATTGCCTTTTAAGTGTGCCATGGTGGTGGGCCCACACTGGCAGGCCCAGGGATCAAACCTCCTGGCTCCTGTGTCTGCTTGTAGGCTCTTTAATCCACTGAGCTATTTGGCTGGCTCTAAAATATCTATTTCTATTCTCTGTCTCTACTCCTTTTTCTTCCTAACATTGAGTTTCTCACCAGAAGACTGGCTCAAGTTTAGTTTCCTGACCCATGTGGGAGCCAAGACAAATATTAGTTAAATGGCTTTAGACATTTAGTCAATTGTGTGTAGCCTCTTTTGACAGCTCATACCCTATATTCCCATGCAGCCTCAGCTCTAGTTCTGCTTGCTTTGTGTCAGGTTTCTAGCAGCACATTGAAAGTCTTTGGCCTTGAAAGCTGATTTTGTGAAGATACTGAGTTACTTACGACATCTTTAGCAGTGATGGCATCTGTGTCCAGCCTTTTATTGTCTCTCTCATGGGAAGGGAGAGTCCTGGTCTGAGCCTAGATTGCTTCTGCTCACCAGTATCACCTGCCCGTTTACTCCTGCATGTTTCCTGTTCCCTGCTATACTTTTTTTTTTTTTTTTCTTTGGAGGCTCATGGAATGAAAAATGATCAGAAACTGGCCAAGTTCAAATGCTGGCACTTTATATTTGTGTGATTTTTATGTAAGTTTTTTGTTAAGGCGTAGTTATTCCTCTGTACAATAGGTGTATTTCCTGTCTTGAAACTTTGTAATGATTACATGATGTGATATATTTAAAATCTTCAACATATTGAAGTTGCCATCCGCTTTGTATATAGGAATGCACCTTTTTGCTTTATTGCACCTCTGTAATTGACTTTCAAGCTGATTACTTTTCAAAATCTTTCTTTAAGATGTGTTGGTGGGTCTTGGGTTAAGTCTTTTTTGGAAGAGGGGAGTGGTTAAGTCTTTTTTTTTTTTTTTGTACCAGGAATCAAACTTAAGACCTTGTGCTTGCCAGGCAGGCACTGTGCCGCTGGCTATCTTCCCTTGCCTGGGCTAAGTCTTTTATGACTGTCCACAGTTTAGTTAAGAGGGGATCATGAAATTGGACACAAGAGGCAAAATCCAAGAATGGAGCTGTTTTTATTGTTCTTAAACCCTGCACCAATTTCTAGCTGCCTTTGTAATTAAAATCAGTCTGTAGGCAATTACTTACACAGTCCACGTGGTTCTACATGTAGCCTTGTGAAATTAACTACTGGCTTTTGGTATCCTGTAGTCTCTGGTTTCTAATTTGTTCAGCTAAGCAATGAAAATAACATTTGTTGCTATAAATTGGTCTCTAGTGGCTATCTTCTTTTTTCATTCTGTAGCTACCAGGCAACTGGCATGAATCAGCAGAGTTGAAAATATTTTAACCAGAGACACTTGGACCTGACACCAAATTTGTACTGCTTGTAGCCAGGCAGGGGTCAGCCAGACAACTGACAGGGTACATGGCAAGCATTTATTTGTGGCTGGCTCATGAGCAAATCCAGGATGCAAGTTCAACATATAAAAAGAAAATATATAGATCGTAAGTTATAGCTTATTTTGACTCAGATAAAAACCTGTGAATGCCATTTAAAATGCATCTCACTACACTTTCTAGTGTTTAATGAGCTGTATCCAGTTTGCAGCATATGTTAGGTTGACTTGATGGTTATTGGAAAATTCAGGAAGTGTTCAAAAGCCTGTTTTACTAATGTTGTATGGAAAATGGAAAATATTTTCTGTAATTTCAAATAATAAAACCTCATACGGCTTTGATCATGTTGAAAGACTCTATGGTCAGCTTAAATTTCCCTGTGTTTCTGTTCACCACCTAATAGCCTGCTGAAATAGTTTTAATTAGATTGCAGAAACCATTGATTTTCAGTGACAGATTAATGCCTAAGCTGGAATATGGAAGAATGGAAATAAGGGAAGTAAATGAAATAAATGCCTAATAGCTTTTAAACTACTGTACTGCAGGGTTCCTGAGGCAGGACCACTGTTTCTTACCCTTTATTTAATAATGGAATGCATTTAAAATCACTAGACGAAATTATAGTTCTTTTCTATTTTCCTCTTTTCTCCCAATCGTGAAGTAAGAAGCACTTCAATAAATCAAGATATTGAATCAGCACTAAATTTCTCATGAACTCAGAATCAGTGACCCTTGCTTGGACTGCACTCTTTAACATTATAGCCAGTGGCCAGTTTTGAGTCAGCCTCATAAGCTAAGAATGAGTTTTACAATGAATATTCAGCAGAAAACCTATGTGGCTGGAAAAGCTCAAAATATTTACTATTGGATCCTTTACTGAAAGAGTTTGCCAGTTCCTATTATGTCATCAATGAGATATTTTTCTCTATGGTCTTGTGTTGAACATTTAAATTATGCTTTCTATGAGGTTATCAAAGCAAGCAGTTAAAAGGGTGTGGGATTCAAAGCTGGGCAGGATCCCAGCTCTGTGGCTTTCTACCTGGAGAATGTCAGAATATTGACTTAAATCTTAGCCTCAGTTGCCCTAGGGTTGTTATGAACCAAGGTCTTGTACTTACAATAGTAGGATCATAACAAATGATAGTTCTTCAGTCAGGCAATAGAAAGCCACTTGAAGCCCTGGGTAGTTGAGAAAAGACTAGCCATTGGGGGGGGTGTGTGCATCATGAATCCCCAGAACTTGCTAGACACGTGATGTGGCACTGAGTATATATCATCTAATACTTCAATTCCAGAGAACATTCCTGATATTGCTGGTGCTTCTCCAAAGCTGGCCTGTTTTTCTGACTTTGATAAAGAAGGGTACTTTTCTTTCAGCTCACTATCCTGTCTTTGATAGTATTTGCTAAGAACTATTCTTTTTTTTTTTTTTTTTGCCTTTTTGAGACAGGGTCTCGCTATGCAGTTGAGGCTGGCCTTGAGCTCACTTTTGTAGCCCAGGCTGGTCTCGAACTCACACCGATCCTCTTGCCTCAGCCTCCCGAGTGCTGGGATTACAGGCGTGAGCCACCACGCCCGGCTCTAAAAACTATTCTTAATCTTTTCTGTCCTGCCACTTTTTTCCCCCACTTAGGGCCATCATAGGCCTAAAAGAGGGCAAAAATAATTTATCCTTTTATTTTAAAATGTTACTTTTAATTTATTAGAATGAAGTCTAACTGTGGCACTCAGGCTGGCCTTGAGATCCCAGGGCTCAAGCAACCTTCTTGCCTCAGCTTCCCAAACAGTTGGGAGTACAAGTCCATGACACTGTATTCAATTGAATTTGATCCTTGTTAAAATAGTCCTTTCCTAGATTGTCACTGTGATTTTTAGTAATTTTAGGTAAAGGACTTAAACTGCCTGCCTGCCTGCCTGCCTTTCTTTCTTTCTTTCTTTCTTTCTTTCTTTCTTTCTTTCTTTCTTTCTTTCTTTCTTTCTTTCTTTCTTTCTTTCTTTCTTTCTTTCTTTTGAAATAGAAAGTGCTTCTGCTTTATCCTAGGAGGACTTAAAAGCATTATATTCTGGGCTGAGAACATCTGGGTACTTTTCAGTGGTGGCTGAAGTTTGTATATTTTTAGAAAAAGTCTTCTTTGTGCTTATTGTTTTGAAATGATTATAGCTGAATCATCAGTGTAGTTATGGTCTTATTGATTTTTTTCAAGCAAAAGTATGATAGAATTTTAGGAGCCCTGTATTCAATGTATGAGACTGTAGGAAGTTTTAACCAAGAGAGGGTATGCAAAGATTAATCTGGTCTGTTTTTCTGGAAAGATGGGACTGCTTGTCAAGTCTGGCCAAGAGGAAGTGTTCAGTGTGTGAGATGAGGGTTTGGGTCTGCTGAACAGGATTGCTAACATTGTGGTTACAGGTATCAAGTGCGACTCAAGCACATGTTGTACATAGCAGGAACTGAAGAAACTTGAATTTGGGAGGATCCCTGCCTTTTATTTCTGTAGTATTCTATTTATATAATTTTTACTTCTGTAGTACTTTTTTTCTGGTCAGAATGTCTCTATAATTGTTACTTAAATATTCTTTAAGGTAGTTTTTGTCCCCCTGGGTTCTATAAGCAGCTTTGTTTTGTTGTGGCTTAAAAGCAACATGGCAGTGTTTTTTCAGAACTGACTTGACGTGGGTTTTCTGTATATCAGATGCCTATTTTATATACTTACTGCCATCAAATATGTGAAAACGCTTACAATAATTTTGTTATTGTATTTTACTGTAATTTAAGAAATTTAGTTTCAAATTTTCCCAGCTATGGAGAGGTAACAGACCTTCACCTTTAAGTATTTGATAGCAGTTAGCTCTTGATAGGTTTGATTTTCCTCTTTGAAGCTTTTACATTATCCCAGTTGATTTTATTTTTTTAATTTGGTTGTTTGGATTTGGATTTATGAAACAGTCTTGGTATGTAGTTCAGGCTGACCTTTGCCCTGATTGAACTAGGTAACCCTGACTGGCCTTGAGCCCATGGTATTCCTCTTGCCTCAGCCTTCTTAGTTGTGAGATTACAGGGGTGCAGCACAGGGCCCAGTCTGCTTGTTTGCCTGCTTGCATACCCACTCTTTCCCCTTCGATCTCTCTTTTTTCTTTTTTTCCCCATGACACACTCACATGGCTGAGGTTGGCCTTGCCTCAGGCTCGAGTGCTAGAATTATAGGCTGTGCCACTGCTCCTGGATCCAAGTTTTAAAACTTAACATACATTACTTTTCTCATCAAGTAAACAAGAAAACTTAGCCCTATTTTATGAACATAACAATACCATCTATGCTCTTGTATTTTTACAACTAATTTAGCCTATTGATTTATCTTTATGTTACATATTTATTTCAAATAATAATAGTTGTGTCAGAGATTCAGAAGTGAATGAAATAGTTTGATTCCATGGACCAATTTTCAAAGAGCACACATCTACTTTATTATGAGAAAACAATTTTGAACAGCTTGACATATAACAGATCTTTCTGTCTGAAACAAGTAAATTAGGGTGGTAGCATGGTTTATTCATTTTAGAAGCGTTGTTTACAAATCACATAGAAAAGTAAAGACTTTATATTCTCACGAGTTTTGTCCTTTAAAAGCTGCATCTGGTTAGATATATTTTCTCACTTAGACAAAAAAAAAAAGTTAAATTAAGGAAATTTGTAAGACTCTAACTGGGCTGGGGCTATAACTCTGTGGCAGAGCAGTGCATAAGACCCTAGGTTTAATCTCTAGCACCACAAAAACAATAAACAGCAACAACATAACCACAAACCCTTCAAAACTAAAATGAAAGAAAACAACAGAAATAGATGTTAAAGGAATCTTCTTCCTCCAAGAACCGCCTCTCTCCTACCTAATATCTCTTTTCATTACCCTCCCCTTCTTCAAAGAACTATATCTTCATGTCTAACCAGGCAGCTGGGTGTGGATAGAATCTTCTGATTTCTGCTCTGGATCAGACTGAACCTGCAAAATAGTGCACAATAGACCAGCCTCAGCCTAAGTGAAGTAGTTACATACTCAGCATCCTTTCTGCTTTCTCCTATTTCTTCAGTTATGTTTTGTTTATTCTTGAGGACTTGGCTCAGATTTTTTTTCCATGAGGTTGTATATAATTCTCCTATAGGAAAAAAGATCTCTGCATTTTCTGAATTCTCCAAGTACAGCCTTTTTCCAGATCATTTTGTGGAGTGCTAAGTTTTGGGTTGGTCAAGTGTGAACATGCCTGTACTTTTGGCAAGTCCTACACTTTTTGCAAGTCCTATGTCCATATTAGCATATTAAAGGTTAAAACACTGTTGCTCAATAAATAGTCATTCAAGGAATAGATGATCTTATTCCTTCATAATATAAGTACCTGATATTGTATCATTAGCACTTACTTCCATGTGACTATGCAGAGCTCTGGATTTCTAGAATATAATTACAATTAAAAAGAAGGATGATAAATAATTTGTGGTAAAGTGAACCAACACATTACATTTTGCATAGGTGAGGCTTCTAAGTAAATTCTAACTGTCCTTCAGTCCTGTGGACAGTTGCTGGAACAGTGGAAGGTTGTGAATACTATGATTTCTTTAAGTTAGTTGCAAAAAAACTGAAAAGAAAGAAAAATTCTTTTTGGAAATGTTATTCAGCTACCCAGGAGTCATTTCTGCATCTTCCTCCTCAACTTCTTTCCTTCTCATAAAAATATGCCCTCAGGACTGTATGTCTTTCCCTTTGCATAAATCTCTCATTTTTGCTTCACTGAAGGAAGAGACACAGGAAGGAAGTTGTTTCAAAATACCCAGATTTCAATTAAACTGATTTTCTCCTCATATGACTAAAAGGTGTTAGCATCAGGGAGGAATAGATTGTACTGTGTGTATATTAGTGATCAACAGTAATGTCACTTTGTTGTGGATCCATGCACTTAAAATCAGGCCTTCTGTCTTTCTGAGGACAGTGAGAATTATTTGCTCTATTTCTTTTCTGTGAAAAAGAAAACATTATGAAATGGAAAGAAAATTCATTTTCTTTTGAGGATTTAATATGGCCTAAGAAAATATAGGTAAAATGTAAGATTTAAGCAAGGCAGAGGATCTTTTTTAGTCCTACTAAGCACAGGCTATATAAAGATAAGACATTGTTGGTTTGATATTAAAAATGTCCTCAAATTTTTAAATTTAATGTTGAGAACTTTGGTCAATAGAGTTCCTTTATGTTTGATATTTATCTGCACTGAAGCAAAACCCAAGTTCCTGTCTAACCTCTGATGAGATATTGGGGAAAATATCTGTGTGACATAGCCTGTGTGACAGGCTATGTTTATGCTACTTCTGTGTCCATGTACCCAATGGACAGCAAGATGTTTTCGTCTTTCAGTGAGGCCTCTATAATCAATTGAATTTGATAGCTTGTTTGGCTCCAGTCCTGACCTTATTTTGAACTTTTAATGAGAAACTGGGGTATACATTTACTCCACAGTTAAGGTCTTCTTCTATTTTCTATTATGCCTCCGTTTTTTTAATACTGCTAATTATAGCTGAGAACAAAGATCAACAATATCTGTAGTTTTTAGTTACTAGTCATTATAATTTCTTTTTGATGACATTAGCACAGGGAAAAACGTGAAGACATGTAGTATAAGAGTGATAGAAAAGTAAAAAAAGTTATAAAGAAAAATATGAGAGACAGGATAAAAAGGAAATTGTAAATATGGTTTGGATTTATTAGTTTTCAGATTCTGGAACAACTTAACTAAATACAGCAGATGTGTAAGAAATTTGGAGATCTTTAAGAGCACCTGGGAAAGGTTAGCACTGAGGTTGAAAGCAATATAAACTTAATGACAAGAATAGGCTAGGACGCGTTCTGTGTGAAATCAGCCCCTCAGATTGCTGGAACAGTTTATTTGTTTAAAAGCTTTTGTCTAGTATTAGGAATGCTTTTGTTCTGATGTCTGAATTACCCAGCTCCTTGTCGTACATTTCTTTCAATTACTTAACACACTTAGTAGCACTTGTAGTACATACAAGTACTGACCAAATAAGCTTCTAACAGTTTTTAACTCTGAAAAGTAATGGAATCTACTATAGAAAAATGTACTAGATACACTATTGTAAATCTGATTTCATTTGTTACAGGTCTTTTCACTAAATTGAAACATAAAAATCACTTTTGACCAAGCTTTACTACACATCAAGACAAAATTTCTAGTGTTCACCAAAATAAGACAGGGTAGTGTAAGTTAGGATTGTGCACAAATAAAGAAAAGTCTATTTTTTTGCTTGCCCCAAAGCATATCAGAAGACACCACAAAATGCCTTCAAAAGAAGAACAGTCTGATAAGACCGAAGGAGTTGAACCAACTGCAGTGAAGATTAAATGTAAAATTAAGAAAAATTGAGGCTATCTAAAAGAGTTTTTTTTTTTTTTAAAAGACTATATTTAAAGACAAAAAAATTGAGATCAAAAGTAGAAAATGAAAAAACTATTAGATAAAAAGACTACAAATAGTACCTTAGAAGACCAAGAAAATTTA
>PVJA010028917.1:0-27166 GCA_004027025.1 Myocastor coypus | reverse complement strand
AGGTGGAGAGTGAGAGCTAAGCTCAGCTTGGTTTGTCACATGCAAGTCCAGCCGGCAGCAGACAGGATGAGAGGAGAAAACAAGGCAGAATTTTAGTTGTTCATGGAAGCATTAGGTTTCAAATGCTTATTTGTTGAAAAATTCCATTTTGGCAGGATTATTACAAATAATACAACTTAAACTTGTATGGTGAGTTGCAGGCTAGCCAGTTGGCTGGCTTTCTTCTTTTCTTCTTTCTTTCGTGGTCTGGGGATTCTACCCAGGACTTCTCCATTGTAGACAAGCATTCTTTCGCTGAGCTACGTCTCCCAACTTCACCTGGGGTCTGTGATCCTCTTGTCTCAGCGTCTGTGCTGCTGGGCTAGCTGGCATGCACCTCTGCATCTGGCTTACTTTGCAGTTCTCTAATACTTTCATAACATTTTTCCTGTTCAGCACCCACAGCTGCAACCACCTTGTGAAGTACTGTCTTTGCCATTTTATAAAAGAAAAACCAGAATTCTAGAGTTTATGACTTGCAGAAGGTACAGCTCATGTGTGGTGAGATCTTTTGTGCCAGCCCTCTCTCTGCTGCACTAGGAACAAGCAATTTGATGTCTTCTCACTATCTGGTCGTACCTTTCACTGTTACATCTCTGTGGATACCCAATGATCCAGATACCCAACGTGGTGACCATTTCATGTTGCTTGTCATGAACACGATACATATCACTGAAGGGCAGCTTCTTTTCCTTAGGCCTTAATAATGGAATAAAAAGAAGAGCACTGTTACTTAGAATCAGTGGTAGTTCAGAAGGAACCATCGAGACCACTGAGGTTTTTTATTGGTACATCTGAGATTTACATAATGATGACATTCATCATAGGTAATTTGTGCCTGTGCATAACATAATTTACTTCTTTTTTTCCTGTTCCTTTCCCTTCCTACGACCCCCCCTTCTATTTATAAAAACTTTTATTTTATCAAAATCACACATTTGGATGTTTACTGACATGTGGTTTCTCATGCCAGATAAAACATGTGATTTTGAATATATGTGTCTGACTTATTTCACTTAAGAGTAGAGACTTTGTGTTTTGAGGTGTGCATGTGTATTTACACTACTGGCCTTTGAACCCAGGATGTTCATGTTCTTAGCCCTCTTTCCCTTGTAAAAGTTTTTTGGTTTCAGATAGGGTCTTACTAAATTGCTAAATTGCCCAGGCTGTGCCCAACCTTGTGTTCTTTTTGTCTCAGCCTCCCAGATTATGGTACTGGGATTACAGATATATACTACCATGCTTGATTTAGGACCATGGAATTTAATACACATTTAAAAATCCAGACCAAAGCCCTTCATATAAAAAAGTGAAACCATTGTTTACAGAGACCAGCACTTACTTCCTCAGAATGACTACCAGAGTGCTTTTTCTTCTAAAAGATACATCAATCAACAGAGGCTGCAGTTCTTATCCCAGGAGCTAATTTGACTTAAGCTTTTAGCAGGCGTTCCTGAGCAGTCACCCTGTGCCAACCCCCTGCAGAGGCAGCTTTGCGGGAGTTTAGGACCTAGTGAGAAGATTAATCAGGGAAAATATGCTCAGAGCTGGGTTTAGCCATTTAAAGACTCAGGGGCCAGAGATATAGCTTAGGGGTGGATCGCTTGCCTGGCTCATGTAGGGCTTTGGGTTCAGTCCTCAGTCCTGCAAATGGATTGATAGATAGGTAACTGACTAACACCGATATCCCGCTTCGGGCTCAGTACTCTGAAAACAGTGAAGAAGCCCTTACATGTTCTTACATGACTTCTTATTTGTGCAAAAATGACAATTGGGGGCACTTTGGAACTTGTAGAATAATGCCACCCATCCCCCAGAAGCTCAAGTAAAAAGATTAAGAGCAAATCGAAGTTGGCTGTGTTGATGTACATGTATAATCCCAGCCAGCACTTGAGAGGCTGAGGCAGGAAGACTGCATGTCTGAGGCACCCTGGGATATATATATATATGAAGTCCTTATCTCGATTTATTTATTTATTTATTTATTTATTTATTTATTTATTTATTTATTGTGGAACTGGGGATCAAACTCAGGACCTTGCGCTTGCCAGGCAGGCACTTGTGCCCCTGAGCTATCTCCCCAGCCCCTCAAAATTTAAAGAAAGCAAATCAAATTGAGATTGCTAGCAGCAAGTCTTTCTTTAGGTATTATCTCTAGAAACTTTGATTGAAAAAATCACATATGACTCATGCTTTGTTATCAAAGTTCTGCTAGTAACATTTAGCTCCATGGAGTATGTTTTAAAAGTGCTGATGGTGAGCAAACCCATGTGCCATGGTCCTGCATGAGAAGTGGTCAGCTGTGAGTCTAGAAAGCATTCTGGGATGTGTGTAGAATGCCTCTGAGACTACCTGTACCAGAGGTAAACTTTCTTTTTTTCAGTAGTTGCTACCAAAGCTGAAAAACTACATTGGGTAAATGTGCCATTTGGTGTGGTATTCCACATGACATGTTCAAGATACAGAGTCACTTGGATTGTAAATTTCAAGGACAGAGTACCTTTCAGTAAAGAAAGTATGGAGGAAACTTACATTCTTAGAGGGAAAGACTTTTCTCTTTAATTTAAAAAGCTGCATCCAGATTCCTATGCTTGGGGCTTGCTGCATACTCTCTTCTGTCAGTTCCAGGTTTGCTTTGCAGCCAGCTTTCTTATTTCCTCGTATTTCTCTTCCTTCATGTCCTTGAATCACATGCAGTAAAACTTGGTTATGATTAGGGAAGCCTGCCCTTACCCTGTGCTCCTTGGCTTAGGAACACAGTGGGATGATTCAGGGTTAGCTTTGACACATAAACAGGACACCTGTCACCAGGAGTCTCTGCTGGGCCCTGCTACCATAATGTGTCTCACAGGCTTCATATCAGTCTGAAGACAGGCTCTAGTTTTTCTAGCGAGGCTTTGAAGGTTTCATCTCTTCTTGCTGTGTTTCTCTAAAGCTCTCCATTATTTCATTTCATAGTAGTAAAAACAAAAGTTGAAATTTAATAACAAATTTTTGTATATAGAATTTCTGTGAATTGTGTTGATTTTCCCTTTTATAGGACAACTAGGGGTAGGGGTTGTTCCATAGGTTTTAGGGCAAGAACCTGTTAGTTATTCATGAAAGGGGAAACTTTTGATTTGTTTCTTCAGCTCCTAAGACTATAGGAGAGAACAGGCACTATTTGTCTCTTTCATGGGAAGTGCCAGAAACCTATCCAAGTAACCTAGTGTTTGATGGTATCTAAGAACAACTTGGGCCACCTGTGGGAGGGCAGGATGCAGCTGGCCTGAGCATGGCTCTGACGTCTGCCTCTACCCGCATGTGCATTTCATTCCTTCTCATGGCACCGCTTCTCCCTGTGGCTAGAGACATGGTCACCAGCAGTGTGTCATAGCTTCTGTCACTGAAATGTTCTCTGAGTACCAAACAAAAAATCATAAACAATGAACTCGTGACAAGTATGGGTCAGGTGTCCATCCCTGGGTCACTCATCAGGGGTCAGGGAGGTGGAGAGCACATGGAAAGGAGATGTGTATTTACAGCTGAAGGGCTGCAAAGGGGTAGGTATTTCCTAAGGATGAAGAAATGGTTGCTGGGAGGAAAATCCCCAGCATGCATGTCCACAGCAACATGCCAGACACTTGTGTCTTTCCAATGTTTGACAATAAACCCATAATAAAAAAGGCACTTTTTGTTGAGATAGACATACACAATTTTAATTGAAAAAAAATTGTGAAACAATACACTCACTGTGTTCAAAGTGTTCTGGCATTTCTTTTTATATTCTATTATGGTTCATTTTCAGGTAATGCTAATTGTAACCTATCTCATCGATTTCATGACTCATTAATGGATAATAATCTACACTATGAAAAATACTGTGCTAGACATTAAAAGTAGCAGCTAAATTCATGCTCAGCAAAGTTTTGGGCATGGATATTTATAGAGCCTTATTGAAGGAATAACTTGTATTCCAGAAGGATGCTAAGTTTCAGAGAGTGGCAAAATGTGGCAAGAGTGCCCTTTCTGGTTTCCTTAGTGGACAGGGCATTCTGAAGTGAGTCTCCAGACCTCTGAAAAGTCAAGTACAGTGTCACAAGGCACCAGTCGTGCTTGCGTCAGTTTTGGATTTACCTTGTGCTGAGAAATACTGAAATCCTGTGGACCTAGAAAATTTTCCAGTGTGTTTTCACTTCCTTCTTCAAACAAAGCCTCAGCACAGCTTTCTTGAAAGAATGCTTATGGCAGCAAGAGTGTCAGCTTTCCTAGTCCTGGGAAGACTGTGAGAGCAGGGCTGGTGGCTGCCTGTCTGGAGATCACTGGGAAGCAAGGGTCCCCAGCTTTTTATCTTCTGTTGGAGCATGTGAATCTGTAGCTATCTGTTTCCTCTGCTGCACTGAGAGATTCAGATGGAAACTTAGCAGCTATGCTTTTTGAATGGGACATGGAAAAATGCCTAGGACAGAGGTAGCATTCCTGACACTGTCAGAGCCCACTGAGCATGCCGTAATGTGTATCATGCAAAGCAATGAAACTAAAAAGTCTATTTGGAGAATACAGTTAAGGATAGGGAGATGTTTTTTTTTTTTTTTTTTTTTTTGTGGGACCAGGGTTCGAACTCACGACCTTGCACTTGCCCAGCAGGCACTTGTGCCTCGGAGCTATCTCCCCAGCCCCTGGGAGATGTTTCATAAATGAGACAAAAAACTACTGACTTCAAGGAAAAGATTGGTACATTTAATTCCTTTCCCCTCCCCACTTTTCTTTCTTCCTTTTAGAGGGAGCTGTTTTGAGACAAGATCTTACAGCATAGTCCAGGCTGACCTTGAACTTGTCATCCTCTTACCTCAGCCTCCTCAAGGCGACGAATAGCTGCTTTACTGGGGATAGTATCTTAGCTGCTGCTGCTGCACTTCTGTTCAAGACAGAACAGGAAAAGCATTTAGAACTTGTGCCACAGACAGACAGCTCGGGGTAAGAATGTTTGAACTTCTGGGGGCAGGGAATGTAAACTGGTGCTACTGTGTGGGGAAAACGCTGGGCAGTGTTGAATGAGTTGGAGAGAAGAGACCTGTGCTCCAGCAGTTTCTGTCCATCTCACGTTTTAAAACATATTGAGAGTCTCAAAGCAATGCAGATTATATTTATAGTGAAATAGAAAAAAATTAAGAACATTTTCATTTAAAAAATCTTTGCATGTTAACATAAATAACATTTTGTTTTATTTTGACTTTTATTTTCCTCTTGGTATGGGGATTGAAAATTAGGCCTCATGCCACAACACCAAGCACTTTGCCACTGAGATATATACATCTCCAGCCCAAATAACATATACTTATGAAAAATAACTAAACTTTATCACAAAATAAAAATGCTAGTGGAGCCATATTGTTTGACTCTTTTGTGAATCTATTTACTGTTGGTCTTAATAAGAGACAGATGGTTATTCATATCTGCTTTTACATTGGAGCAATTATGATTAGTTTTAGTTCAAGTATGTAAAGAAAATGTGGAGTTGCTTATAATCCCAGCTGTTGGGGAGGCTGAAGCAGGAGAACCTCAAGTTCAAGGCCAGACTAGACAGCTGTCAAAGTGACATTTAAAGGGGCAGGAGATATAGTCTGTTGTAGGGTGCTTGCCTAGCTTGTGCAAGGTCCTACGTGTCATCCATGGCATAAGGGGATTGGAGGGAGAAGTGGCCTTATGCAGATATATAGTTGAAAACAAAAGAAGTGGGCCAGGGAGATAACTCAGTAGAATAAGTGTTATCCTGGCAAGCACAAGGTCCTGAATTCAATCCATGTACTGTAAAAAAAAAAGGGGGGGGAGGTGGGGGGAGTATTCTAATAGACTTTTCAAATAATTGTGACTATTCTTTTTTAAAATATTCTACTAAAACTTGACAAATGGTACTTCAAAAGGTTGTGGCAGTGTGGGAGTGAAACTCTGTCAATAAACTTTGTTACATTACATGTGGCTTACTCACACAACATTGAGGAATGTCATATATTAATTATTTGGAAAATACGTGTTTACTTAGTTACGATGATCCTTCCATGGTTAACATCTTTCATTATACAATTAAAATATCACATTCTGGGCCTGGCGGGATGGCTCAGTGGTCTAAAGCGCCTGCTTGGGAAAGTTTGGGTGGCTTCAGGGACCGCAGTTCGATCCCCGGCACCACATGCTGCGCCAGCCCTGCCCTCAGGGCGGGCTGAGCTGGCCATAAAAATGAATGAATAAACAAAGAAAGGTTCTGAAACAAGAAAAAAATAAATAAATAAAATAAAAAATTAAAAAAAAAATATCACATTCTTTAACTTCACTGTTGATTTTATCAGAAAAAAATTAGTATAGTATTGGGAAGCAAGCTCATAGTGGCAGGTACAAGTCTTCCAAAATTCTAATTTTTACTTGAAAGCCCAAATTGTATTACTGGCACCAAGACTGTGCAAGGTTCACTGTCTTCCAGACCCTCAATTCTCAGTGACTGTGGCTTCTCTGACAGGCATGCCTTTACGCAGAGGTGGCCTTGTGCAATAAAAGCTGCTGTCTGTGCTCAGAGGCAGAGAAGCCCTGACTCTCTAGGTGCTATCCCTGCAGGCACCCTATAGACCTTGGTTCATGGCACACATGGTTTCTGGTGTGCTGTTTCCTTTTGTCACACAGATTAGCAAGGATGCATACACATACTAAAGCGGAGAGGATTTATAGATGTAATATTTCTCCTGCCACAGCCATTTTTTTGGTACTAAAGACTGAATGGCTATGTCTCCAGCTTTTTTATTTTTTAATTTTGATGCAGGATCTCAGATTGTCCAGGTTGCAAAGCCTTAGCTCAAACTTATGACCCTCCTGCTTGAGCCTTCCAGATTAGGGTTACAGGTGTGCTGCAGCTCAGCAGGCACCCAGGATGCTTTCAAGTGTGACCGACATACTTTTTTTAGGTGTGATGATGAGGGACGTAATGATTGCTGGTATGTTTTGGTATGCTTTGGTGTCCTTTCTTGTCGTTGGCAACAGCAGTTCTACTCATGTAAATGTCGATTTGAAAAAGGCAAATGATACCTTAGAATTATTAAGAAAGTAGCTTTGAGCTTGTGAATCCTGTGAAAGAACCTAGAGATCCTCAGGGCTCTTGTGCACCCCACCTAGAGACTGGCTGAGAGTGTGCACCGCTGTGGTACACCTGGATCTGTGAGGCTGGTGGGGTGCAAATCCGGTATAGGGACAAGGCTGTGGAACGCAGGAGGGGCTTGTGGGGCACTGATAACATTCTGTGCCTTACCTGGGTAGGGACGTTTGTTCTAGAACATGTAAATCTGCGCACTTGCATTAGTGCACCTTTCTAGAAGTCCATTATCCTTTTTTCCATAAGGCCTGGGCTTTTTTTTTTTTTTTTTTTTTTTTTTTTTTTTTTTTTTTTTTTTTTTTTTTTTTTTTTTTTTTTTTGGTGGTACCAGGGATCAAACTCAGGACCTTGAGCTTGCCAGGCAAGCACTTATTCCACTCAGCTATCTCCCTGGCCCTGGGCCTGGGCTTTTAAGTTTTTATCTGCATTATTAGCATTTGGCTTAGTGAGGCAAAAAGGGTTGAGCAAGGAAGTGCTATCTCTGAGGAGTCTCTTTTCTTACTATATGCAGGATTCCATTGTGGGACCTTTTGTGCCTTGGGGTATAGATCCTTTGGTTGAATCACAATTCAGTGGCTCTTATGTGCAGTTTTCAATCTCATAGTTACTGATACAACTAAAGATTACATTTTTTTTAAATCTAAAACTTCAAATAATGTTCAGTTATTTTGAGAGTCAGGAAATTTACCATGGAAGCTGTACCCATACCAGTATTTCCTGGTAGGGAAACAAAGTGAAGAGACACTTCATTAGGGACACAAAGTGGTGAATGAAATCATTTCTTTTTTTTTTTTTTTTTAAGAATTTTTTATTTTATTTATTTATGCTTTTCTTGTTTCATAAGCTTTATTTACTTATTCACAAATTTTTTTTTTATGGCTGGCTCAGCCCGCGCCCTGAGGGCAGGGCTGGTGCAGCATGTGGTGCCGGGGATGGAACTGCGGTCCCTGAAGCCGCCCAAGCCTTCCCAAGCAGGCGCTTTAGACCACTGAGCCATCCTGCTGGGCCCCTGAAATCATTTCTGACTTCCTCTCATAACTTTACTATTAAATCATTGCATTCTTTGATTGATAAATAACATAAGAAATAATCAAATTTTGGCACAGTTCTTTATATTATGGTCATGTGCTTTAGGATGTTAGAAAACTAGGGTCACTTTGATAGCTCATTCACTTAAAGCCCCTGCTTAGGCAGAGCACAGAGGTTGGGGTTCAGTCCCCATTGTGCTGTGCCAGCCTTGCCCCTGAGGCACACTGAGAAGGTGATTAAGACTGGCCGTGATGGTGCTAGCACTTGGGAGGCTCTAAACAGGCAGATCACTATGAGTCTGATCTATGTAGTGAGACCCTGAACACCCTGTAGACCCTGTCCTAAATACAGAAAAGAAAATTTAGAAAACCGTCTCATTTTATCTTTAGAACAATGAGTTAAGCAGACAGGCACAGGTATCTCCACCTTATAGATAAGAAGACAGGCACAGAAAAGATCAGTGACCTACATTCAACTAATGTAGTAGCAAAGCTGGTTCTAGTCTAGATTTCCTGACTTCTAGGATTTGTTTTTCTCACCATACTAGTTTGATTATAAGTAATTTGAGGTAGTCATGAAAATATAGACATTTTTCTACTCTCCTGCCCTTCTGGTCAGGAACATTAGTCTGTTCTCTATATGTCTCAGTATTATCCACCATGCTTCCTTGAGTTCTGAGATTCAGAATGAGAATGTCTAGAAAATCACAGAAATGAAATTAAAGCTCAGTTTCCTTTGTTAGAAACCAGGCCCACAGCAGTGTGCGTTCTGAGCTGTTAAGCACAGCCTTCCATGTGGATGTAGGTGAGGCTAGCATGCAGTGTTTATTCTGTTTGTCAGTTGCCAAGATGACTGGAAAGTGAGGGGTTGGGCTGCAGGTGGAAGCAGACCTGCTGTCCAGACAGGCCTATCCTCCTTTGCTTTGGCGTGGGCTCCCACACCAGGGTTTGAGTGTGTCCAAGTATACACACTGAAAGAAAAGGGTGACTCCCCCGCCTTGTGCATAGAGTGGTGTCCTCCTGGAGCTCACTAATTTAAGTGGGTATATAGCTGTCATAAACTGGCCAAGACCCTCTAACAACAGAGCAAGGATATTAGAAAACAAGATCTTTGATAGTTTATTCTGGATAATATCTTTCCCCTCTTCTTAAAAGTAAAATTTATCTTTGTTAAATGATAACGTCCCTAAAAAACAAAAATGTTGGGGCCCGGCAGGATGGTTCAGTGGTCTAAAGCGCCTGCTTAGGAAAGCTTGGGCGGCTGCAGGGACCACGGTTCGATCCCCGGCACCGCATGCTGCGCCAGCCCTGCCCTCAGGGCAGGCTGAGCCGGCCATAAAAAAAAAAAAAAAAAAAAAATGTTGTGTATGAGGAGCCTTGTATTTCACAATCAAGTCTAGATTCATTTATTTAATTTATTTTTGTGTCTGTGTGGTACCAGGGATTCAACTCAGGACCCTGAGCATGCCAGGCAAGTGCTTATTCTACTGAGCTATCTCTCCAGCCTCTATTCAGGTCCAGATTCAGAGAATACTTTTGTCATTAAATCCTGCCAGGATATTATTTGTAAGCAGAAGGTCTTAATTCAAGTGTTTCACAAGCAAAATATAACAGAAATCTAATAAATGAATCTGCTAATTGCGCTTTTCCTGATGCATTTCAAATAGGGCAGTCTTTAATTATGAGCAACCCTTACACACAAATGGCTGCCACTCCTGCCCCAGTTTCCCTTTCTAACCAGACCCAGATGCTGCAGTCACAGAAGGCATTGGTAGTGCTCACAGAGTTGGTGTCGAGTACAGGCAAGAGGAGGGAAAGTTAGGGAAATGGTTGCTGAGGCAGATCTTGGAAACAGAACCATATGACCCTACTGTGGTACTTCCCTGTCGCCTTCCCTGCTACCACAGCTCGTTTTCTTATTTGTCCTTGTCATACACCAGTGAACAGGGTAACAGGTCTCCAGTAACATGCATCTTCTTTGACATGTGGCACAGAAGTTGTACTGCAGGAGCTTCTGCACCTGGTACTTTGCACTTGAAGTTAGGCGTTTGCATTTCCAAGATGTCCAGCTGCGTTACCTCTTCTCTGAGTGGGACAAGTGTGCCTACCTTGCAGGGTAGCCCTAAGGATGAGATGCAGAGCTGGGTGAGTATGGTGCATGACCCCCTACTCGGGACACGGCAAGCTGTCAGCAGACAGTAGTAGCATTTGCTGTAGACCAAGAAAACATGAATGAGCCATGCAGCATAAGTTACTGTTATTATATGTTTTATTCCAGATATTTAATTGAACTCTGGACATTTTGAGAGGCAGAGCAGGACACTAAGCAACTTTCAGCATAGAGATGCTAGGGAAGGGGAAGGCCGACGTAGGAGATTTAGAGCCTTGTTGGGATATGGGAAATAGAAAAGGGAGTTCAAGTGCGGGAGTGGGTGGGCTTGGCCTGCACTGGACCAGGCCCATTGTTGCTTGGATTGGGGTTGCTCATTAACACTGTGTCTGCTGTCTGGCTACACATTCAGGCACATACAGAACTTATAAAAAAATAAATAAAATGCCATGCTTGGATCCTGCCCATCAAATCTGATGCTCTTGGGGAAAGACTCAGGAGCATCAGGCTTGGATGACTGGGAGCAGTGTGTGGACTAAGGGTACTTGTGAAACCAGCCTGGGGCTCTTGAGCTCTGCCCTTTTGGGTCTCTGCAGGTGGGAACCACACACACACACACACACACACACACACACACACACACACACGCACACATTCTGCACCTGTGTGCAGTCTTACCTTCACAAAAAACTTAGTCCTTCATTGGTGCAGCAAGCGTGAGGGAGTATGGAAGAGATGCTGTTGTCAGTAGTTTTAAGAGGGAAAGAGACTTAGTCATGAGGAACTACAAAATTTCCGAGATATCATGAATGGCAAGTAGAGGTGTGTCATTGTTTGCGTCTGAAATGTTCTCCCAAATTCTCCTGTTCAGAGATAAAGCCTGATCAGTGCTCACAAGGGCCACTAGGGGAAGGACCCACAGGTCCTGGTGCCTCCCCTCGCTGAATACTTCCTGCCTGTCAGAGTGAGCAGCTTTCTGCTGCACCCTTCTGCCAGGCCATTTCCACCTTGAAGCCAACCACCCATGGACTAAATCCTCTGAAAACTGCCAACATAAATCTCTTTTCCTTTATGCTGCAGATGTATCTGAGAAGGGAGTGTTGACTAATACATGGTGTAAATGAGGATGGCCGAGCAGAGGAAGGACGCAGTATCTCAGTAGTGCAGGCAGGAAGGGTGTTCTGAAGGAAGCGCCATTTGAACTGGATCGTAAAGAACAGGTAGAACTAGATTTTCGAGAATAGGTTTTGTGGTGCTGCCTTTAATCCCAGCTTTCTGGAAGGCAGAGGAAGGAGAGTTGAAAGCTTAAGCTCAGACAGGGCAGTTTCACAAGACCCTGTCTCAGAAAACTAAAAAAGACTTAGCATGCAGCTCAGTGTGAGGGCTCTGGGTCCAATCCTCAACACTGTAAACAAACAAAACAAAAACAAAAATTGGAATCAGGAATGATGAGGAAGAGGAGGACGGGATTCCAGAGCGAGAAAATGCTGTGAGGAGAGACTTGGAGAAAGCTTAGAAAGTAATGACTGGTTCTCTGTGGTTGTACAAGGGGAAGTTTTAAAATTGAAAAGGGAGACTAGATAGACCAGATAAGGAAAGACTTGAGCTTAATGCTGACTCTTAGAATCTGGAGTTAATGGAGAAACTGAAAAGATGGTGATGTTGGGCTGGGGGTATAGCTTAGCAGCTTATGCGCCTGCCTGGCCAGCACATGGTCCAGAATGGTGATGTGGCGAGAGTGCTTTCAGAAAGCCAGATCTGCTGGTAAACAGAGGACTGGAAGGGGATATGCTTTCATAGATGTATGTATTCCTGGAAGAAAGGCTGTGTGTGAGGGGAAGAGTGAACAATGGTGCTGGGTGACAGGGAGAGAATGGGAGTGAAGGGAGCCACTGGTCAAGGGAAAGGAAGTCTCTCTTGTACTTAGACCACCACGGCCAAATCTCTACATGTTCTTCTGCAAGGTCTCTGTTGGCACAGTTGAAATCACTGTTTGGGTTACTACTAGAGAGGCAAAGGTATGGGAAAAACTGGAAACTACCCTTTGAATCTAAAAAACTGGAAAAAATTGTCCTAGATAAGGTGTTCCACTGCATTCTGCTCCTAGTTGTTGATTCCTCCTAGATTATGTCTAGAAGCCTGACAGTCCAAGCTTCCCTGGACAGCGAGTTCTTCTCCAAATCTCACTCTCCCTTTAACAGATATTCCTTACCTTGTGGCCAAGATAAAAGAAGCTCTTTGGGAGAATGTGTGTTTCAACTTAAGAGCAGTGAGAAATACTTTTTTCAGAAGTAGGAAGAGTTTTGTCATAAGCCAATCCACACAGGGGCTGGGAAAATAACTAGGTGTCACAAGTGCCTGCCTGGCAAGTGCGAGGTTGTGAGTTTAAATGCCAGTCCCACCAAAAAAAAAAAAAAAAAAAAGTTCCCTCCTGCCAATCCACACATTTGTGGAACTCTGATACTCAGAAATTCAGGAAGGAATAGGGTGTACATTTGGCTGCTTAGCTGTGGAAGGGATAGCAATTGATATTATTTCTATTTAATATAAATAGTAAGAAGGGCTAGGGAGATAGCTCCATGGCACAAGTGCCTGCCTGGCAAGTGCAAGGTTGTGAATTTGAACCCTGGTCACACACATGAATGTGAAGAAAGATTACTGTTAGTACTGCCCTAGAAGTGAGAGTAATTAGGCAGAAGCCTTTGTGGTAGCTGCTATAATCAGTGAGGTTAAGGGGTAGGGAGGTAGGTTTCTCTGAGGAAGGCTCATCTAATTCGGCGTTTCTCAACCTGCGGGTTGAGACCCCTGCGGGGGTCAAACGACCAAAATACAGGGGTTGCCTAAAGCCATTCCGAATCATAACTGTAGCAAAATTACAGTTTTGAAGTAGCCACCAAAATTATTTTTTGGTTTGGGGTCACTGCAACATGGGAAACTGTATTGCGGAGTCATAGCATTAGAAAGGTTGAGAACCACTGCTCTAATTTAATTAAGGATTTGAAAAACTGATATAAAGACAATAAAAAGACCATAGAACATTAAAAGTTTTTAATTTTATAAAAGAAATACAATCACAACTGTTAAACTACTTAAAAAAAATTTTTTTTTCTTGTTTCAGAACTTTTACTTGTTTATTTATTTTTATGGCCGGCTCAGCCTGCCCTGAGGGCAGGGCTGGCACAGCATATGGTGCTGGGGATCGAACTGCGGTCCCTGCAGCTGCCTAAGCTTTCCTAAGCAGGCGCTTTAGACCACTGAGCCATCCTGCTGGGCCCCTCAAACTACTTTTTAAAAATTTTCCCCATTTTCTTTATTCCAGGTATGCATGTTTTTATATAGATATAAATAATACCCATACAACATTGCATCTCGGAATATGCACTTAGAATATAAAAATCCATTTCTTGCATTTCTGTATATTATACCAGACATTTATTTGACATAATAACCTCTGATGTTTATAAATCATAACTTATGAAGCAGTTCTCTAATGTTAGATTATTACATTGTGTCTTGCTTTTAAGTCCTAGCGAAGTGCTGCATCTGTGTCTTCTGCGTGTGCTTCTTTGCTCTTAGTTCTTTCTCTCCAGTCGATTCCCAGGAGTGGATTTATTGAATTAAAGGTTCTAATAATTGTATGCTGCTCATCACTGTTTCTTTCTGAAAATAAGTACTTCATCTTTTCAGCATTCTAGTGAAAGTGGGAAATGTTCTCATTTTAGCACAATTTTGCTTTTGCTTTTTAAAACTCAAATTGATAAAATCTATTATTCTCTTAAATTTAGCATCTCATAAATGTATCTACGTCTATGATTTAAGTGAAAAATAAATTTAACACATTAGTTTATAATTAAACTACAGCTTTTATTATATATTTTGAAGATCTCATACATTATCTTTTCTTTAAGTATTTTCAGAAAGCTTATATCACTAGTTCTTTTTTGTTTTGTGGCTGGCTCAGCCCACCTTGGGGGCAGGGCTGGCATGACAGGTGGTGCCATGGATCAAATTGTGGTCCCTGTGCACTTGCCAAACTTGGTTAGGCAGGTGCTTTAGACCACTGAGCTATCTCGCCAGCCCTATATCACTCATTCTAATTTTTCTTTTCTTCTTTATAAACTTTGTGGATTCAATCAGATTTACATGTTTGATATGTTTCAGACTTTATACAATTGGATGCTTGTACATATGCACCTATGTTTCTTGTTACCTTTAAAAAGGAACAGTCCAATTTTTATTTGAGCTAGTATGTATAGATCAAACAAGTACATTTTTCTCTAAATTGCAGGTCAGTTTGTACTCAGGTAGGCTTTTTCCAAGGGCTTATTTTCTGTGTGTCTGATACATACTTTGTTAAGGCTAAAATATAAAATAAGCTTGTGGCCTAGAATAGCTTTCCAGCCAGTTGGTCTCTGCCTCACTTTTTGCCCCCCCCCCCCAGTCTCTTGTTTATTATTCTCAGATTAGTTTGCATAAAACACCACTTAATGAAAAATCTCACTGGAAAACCTTAATTGACTCCCCATTTCTAGATGAATTAGGCATAAACTTGACCACAACATTTAAGACTTACGAGAGGACATGCCATTGCCCCATCTCAGAAGCCGCTGGCAAGGAAGTCTGTGTGTCTCGCTCCCCCTCCAGTTCCCCAGGGGAAACACCACTTGTCCAGGGTGATGAGGACTGACCCTGGAAACAGGGAGACCCAGCATACCAGTTGGCTTCCATGCTGCCACAGGCTGTCTGTGCTGAGGGTTCTTGAGGTCAAACAGTGTCTGGTGAGAATAGCTTCCACTTTGTATTCTATAAGAATTAGTACAAGGTAAGCACTAAACATATCTGCTGCTGTGTTGTAATGTTGGTTGTAGTAATGTCATAGACTTTATTTTTAGGCAGATGTGGGCTCAAATAACAACCTTGTTCCTCCTCTCTTTAGATCTTACCCAAACTGCCTAATTTTCTGACCCTCATCTACAAATAGGGCTAATAATAGGATTACCTTATTTGATATAAGATGTGATTATTAGCACCCTGGTACATAGTAGGCACAAAATTATAGCAGTGTTTTAGTATGTGCCAGGCACTGTTCTAAGCTCTTTATGTTCTCCTTAAAATTCCCACCAGCATTGTGAAGTGGTACCACTAATATTATTTTACAGAGGAAACAACTCAGACAAAGAGAACTTAAGTAACTTGCTCCAGGTCACACAGCCAAAAGCCATGGACTTTTGGACTCATTCCTCAGGCTCCAGAGAAGTCTGACTCACCGTCTTGTGTGGCTTCTCATTGTGCAGTATTGCAGTTAGTGACTCTTTTTATTTCCCCACCACCATCCCTGCCAACATTAGCTCCCTCGAGACTGGGTAAGTCTATGTTTCCTACAGCACCTAACAAGTACTTCTTATGTAGAAGGAAATTGCATGTAAGAAACAGGTCCATTTCTGACATCCGATCACAAGTAACTATGTACTGTTGGCTTTCTCCTTGCAGCCTGCTGTCTTCTTTGCTGCTTCAAGTGGAGGACATAGATTTGTCCACCTAGCTGCTCTCAGAAGCCTCTTCCTTTTGAGCTTCAAGAGCCTGTGTCCTCAGGAGGGGAGAAGGAAGGAACACTTGGTAGGGCCCCCAGAAGTACCCAGTACCAGGAAGGGTTCTGGTGGGCTGTGGGGGAAGAAAAAGGCCCCGCCCAGTGAGAGCGGGGCTGGGGCCACAGGCTTAACTTCCACCCATGTGACCCATCCGTGATGAGGCTAGAAGCAGCCTCACCCCTTGGCTCTATGATGGTTAACCCTGTGGACTTCATCTCGTGAGAGAAACGCTGCAGGCTCTCCCCAAAGGCATTGCCTTATTTGACTTGTTTTCAGGGCAGTGGTCTTCCCTGACCTCCTCAGTGTGCTGCATCATGAGAATGTCATTCTGTTCTCTTTCATCTGCTACATTTGCTTCTGAGGACTTCACAGTTATCCCTTAGGTGACCTTTGTACTATCGCTTTCTCCAGAGCAGAAATTAGTGCATTATTCCTTACTATTTATATTCTGAAGAGTTGGAGATTTGCTCAGAATCCTCAACTTCCTGAGTAATCTGAAGTACTGTATTATAGCTGTGAATATTTTTCTTTGATATAAACATTCTGATTTCTGCCTTTTAACTTTTCCTTTATTTTTTATTACCTTATCAGCATACAGTTAATTCATTACACAAAATATGTACATAGAAATGTAAACATGCAGAAAAGAATATGTTTTAAAAAGCCATAAACTGCATCTACTATAAAGTGATACTTTAAACATTTTGATGGATTTCTTTATTTTAATTCCCAGTTAACATACATATTTTCCATGAAGTGGGGATTCAGTTACACATACTATGTCATAACTCTCTTTCATTGTATGACGTATGAATACTGTGTTTTAACTTTTTTTAAAAAGTAATGGAAACAAATGAGAAAGACTGTGCATGCTGCTTAGGCATCTGTTGCTAAAGCGATTCTTAGGATGTAGGCAGCCTTTTGTCCAATTCCATTGAGGAATCTGAGCCCTCTAAAGAAGAGTAACTAAAAAAAAGAGTTTGGCGGGGAGTTTCCGGGCAGCTTCCTCTGTGGACTGTAGGCGCTGGCCTTCACCCTGCCATCTGAGTCCTGCTACTGAAAACAAAGCTAACTGGGGGCCGTGCACTACTGCTGTGTCCTGGATGCACCGTGCCTTGGTTTTCCACGTGCCTTGCCAAATTGGTTTCCTGACCATGACCTTGTAGTTCAGCATTTCCCCTTCCCTCCACCCGTTTCCTGCCTTCACTTTTGATCATCAGGACTTTTTTTTTTCTACATGAATCCCACAGTAGTAATGTGGCAGCCAGATCTGTAGTCAGGAGACCCATCCCTGAACTCCTGAGGTTCTTTTTTTGGAAAGAGTACATTTTCCAGGTCTATGCTCAGTAACTGTAATGTGAAACCACCACACTCTATGGAATGTCTTTTTCTTTCTATTTTTCATAGCAAATTTTTGGAGCAGCGGAAATTTATTTTCTTCATTAATCCTGGCATCAACTTGGCTCTTAAGGAGCATTTTCAACTTCTGCTAATAGACATGTGACTCTGGCATCTTGTTCAGCCCTGACCTCTTTCCACTGGCACAGTTCTTTATTTTTTGTGTACTTTTAGGACATTTCTGATTAAGTATACTGTTGTATACTTAACTTTAAACTGACTTTTGAAAATGGACCTCGTTACCTTGCATTCAGACCTAACTCAACCTTTTGCTATTTTCTTTCCTGTGGAACTCGATCCTCCCAGTCTCTTGGGGCGCTTGCTGCTAGACCCAGTACAACAGAAAGGTGGCCAGATGTGTGTGGAACCTGATAGCTTTCCTACACATCATCAATGGCCACTTTGAAAATATAATGAAATAAAGCCCCAATCATTAGAGTAATTAAAATTATAAAATAGCTAGAAAAAAAAACTTAATAATAGACAAACTTAATAATAACTTAAAAACTTAATAATAACTTAAAAACTTAATAATAGACAAAGCCCAATGTGCTGGCATGCGCCTGACATCCCAGCACCCTGGTAGGCTGAAGCAGGAGGAGAACAAGTTTGAGCCTAGCCTGGGCAACTCAGCAGGACTCTTAAAATTCTTCTTTTGAATTTCAAAGGGGCCTATACTGGAGAACAAAATTCAGGAAGATACCTGTTATGACATAACCTTTGCTGAAGGGCTCAATATAGAGAAACGTATATTCCCAAATTAGAAAGTGCCAATTCTCCCCACATGGTCTGTAGATTGTCAAACAGTGTAATTCCCACCAAAAGTACCAATGGATTTTTCTTTTTTCCTTGATGTAGAGGCTCAGAATGTGGTCCTAAAAGTCTGAGCTCAGGTGATTGTCCCTCCTCAGCTTCTTGAGCTAGGACTGCAGACATGTGCTACTGTCTCTGGCTAGGAATTTTTAATAGGATTTGATAAACTGATTTTAATGTTTCTTATAATTGAATAAGGAAGAAAGAGAAATAGTTCTACCAAGTATAACAGTATACCTTAAATCTAAAACATTATGGTATTGGCACAAGAAGAAACAAAACAAAACGTCAGAGCAGAATATATTCCAGGGGGGAAAAGACTTGGAACCAAACTGACTATATGATAAATATAGCATTTAGAATCAAAGGGAAGGAAGGTAAACATGGTGGTACATGCCTATAATTCCAGTATTTAGAAGGTTGACGCAGGAGGATTATGAATTTGAAATCAGCCGGGGCTACATAGCAAGTTCAAGAGCCCAGACTACATAGTGAAACCCTATATAAAGCAGCCCAATACATTTTTTAAAAGGAAGGAGAGGGAGGAGAATGGACTGTTCAGTAAATTAGGGAGACACAGAAAACATTGGAAAAGCCATGAGCCAAATACAGTGGTGCATGCCCATAATTCTGGCATAAGGGCTGGAAATGCAGCTCAGTGGAAGAATTCATGCTTTAGCATGCATGAGGCCTTGGGTTCCATAATACTGCAATAAAACAAACAAATAAAGTAAATCTCTATGCCTACAGATCTGGTGTGAGTTACAAGCCTTTGGTACAGATGGTAAAGAGGTAAGTGTGGGCCATGTCTCATTTTCTTCTAAAGAGTATGGACTTTTAGTCAAGTGTCTTGTTCATCCCTGGGTTAGTAAAAATGTCTTTTCATGTTTTCTTCTCTGTTCTTTTATTGCATTTAGATCTTGTCTTGAATTGGCCAGTTCATTCTACTGGGTGAAGATGCAACTTTCATTTTTATAACTAGCTAGCCAGTACTTCACAAATTGAATCAGAAATTCCATTGCTGGGTTTGTTTCTGAGCAACTTTATGTCCTCTATGTCTAGTCCTGTGCCTAGGCTGAATGCATACCTTGAGTAGTCTTGCAGCCGAGTGACAAAGTGAGATTTATATTTCTACAGAGATTTGCTGGCCAGGTAAGATTGTGTTCCAGGCAAATTTGAGCAAGAGAAAGTCTCCACCTGAGATGAACTGAAGCAGCTGGTGTGGGGTGGGCAGAACATGCTGCCTGCTGGGATGGCTGGATTTAGAGAGCCACTAGGATGATTTTACTGAGAGAAGTAGACCAGGTTTGAGGAGAGTCAGGGACAAGAGGCTGGGTTCTGTTTTGGGCATGTTGGGCTTTAGGGTAAAATATATGAAAGAAGTAGAGTTAAGCATAGAGTTAGGAGAGTTGTATTTGTGAACCTGATATTCATGGTCTGGATGGAGATACACCCAGGAGATGCAGCGTAGAGCTCACCATTGATGTCATGGGAGCAAGTGGGAGTTCAGAAATGAGTGAGAAGTACATAAGGGAACAGGTATTCCCAGACTGAGGGGGAAAGTTCGTTACAACTTGTTACAAATGTTGGCTGGAAGATGGCGGTTCTTAAGGGATATGTGGTATTGGATAGATTTCTGAGTTTCTTTTTTGAAAATGAGAAGAACCTGAACATAGTTAGTTGTTAATAGGAAGGATCAAAAAGAGGAGAAAGAAATACCTGATGCGTACTGGTTTCCAGGGAAGCTGAAAATAGGAGTCCAGAGAGGTTGGGGTGTAGACAAGGAGTGCCTGTGTGGATAGCTTTGTCAGCTTGGATAAGTAAAAACAAATGATGGCTTCTACGTTTTGTGTAAAGTAGGATCAAGAAATTCTGCTGAAAGGGCCAGGAAGATAGCTCAGTAGAATAAGTGCTTGCATGGCAAACACAAGGTCTTGGGTTTAATCCCCGGTACCAAACAAACCAAACCAAACCAAACCAAACCAAACCAAACCAAAACAAAACCTGCTGAAAATAAGAAGAGATATGGTGGAAAAAGGCTTTTAAAGTACAGAAAGCTTTAAGTAGACCCCAAGGAAAAGAGAGAGAGCCCATCAGCTCAATATGATTGATGACTTTAGACATAAAGAATTTGAATTCTAGAGAGCAATATCTATTAAGGTCAAGATTAGATACAGAGATTTGAGATTGTGAGAATAATTAAACTAGTGGCTCAGTGGAAGATGAACAATTAGTAAAGCAAATGGGATTAGAGAGTTTCCAGGAAAGGATATCGAAAAGGAACATTAGGAGAAATGCAAAGAGCTCATGGCAGCCAAGAGGTTTATAGAAAAAGTGTGTTAATGTGTAGTCATTGTGGTAGGGTCATGGTTCTCAGACCTGACTGAGAAACACTTGTGGAACATGAAGCAAGCACTGTTACCGCTATCCCAAAACAATGGAGTCTGTGGGTGGAGCCTATTGTATTTTTCTTTGCAGTACTTTGTGTTGCAAAGTTAAAATTTGGACCTATGAGTGACAGACAGACAGACAGACAGACAGACAGACAGACACACACACACACACACACACACAGATATTGAGAAGGAGGGGGGAAGGAAAGAGGGGTGGAAGGAAAGAAGGAAAGAAGGATGGAGGGACACAGAGAAAGAAGGAGGGGGTGGCGGGAGAACCTGAGGGAAAGGGAAGAGATTGGACTCCAGTTAGTGAAAGTAAGTGGAGAAGTGCTCTGACACTTCCCCTCCTTCCTCTTAGAAAGTAAATACTATTGCCAACTATGAGTGGTGTGTGGATCCGTTGGAGATATTATGGAGAGTGGAGAAAAACAGAAGCCATGAGGAATAAGAGATTGCAAAGCGACAGTGAGAAGGAATTACATTCGGTAATTATCTGGTCTCCATTACTGAAGCAACTCAGAGAGTGGTGTTGTATCTAAGCCAAGAGGTAGGGTTTGAAGTTTGCATGTAAGTTAAGAATTGCATTTGATCACAATTACTCTTGTAAATCTCTTAGGAAGGTGCACAGTGGGAACTGACATTCCATCTCCACAGAGAGCTGCTTTTCCCCAGCAGCAATGGAATTATCTTCTTCAGTTGAGCACCAGATGAAAGAGTTGACTTGCATGCCACTAATGTTGTATGAAAGATGTGACTCTACACTAAAATCACACTCAGCTTAATTAAATACTTTCATTAAGAAGTGCTTGGGTCATTAAGGAGGGGTGCTTAAGTGCTGAAATATACTGAGGGTACAATAGAATTAGTTTTCTATCTCTGTCCTTCTAGGCATGCACTGAGTAAAACACAATCGCCTCTACTACCTAAATTGTTATTTTTTAGTTGTCCTTTTAAAATTGAGCACACATAATTGAGTTTGAGTAAATTAAATGCATGGTGTAGCTTATATTACTGTATTTTAAATTCTTGTTTACTCCAAATAATCTTTGAGCTAGGAGCCTGAGCCCTGGCTCAGACCACACACATTTAAATCATGCCACTGTCACTCATAATATGTATGACTGTGCTCATGTTATTTTATCTGTCTCTCCCCCTCCCTCCCCCTCTCTCCTCCTTGTTCTTCCTGTATTGTAGAGAAGGGTCTGTCTACAGGGTATTCAGGGTCTCACTACTAGGTCAGGCTTATCGTGATCCACCTATTTACAGCCTCCCAAGAGCTGGCATTACAGGCACATGCCACCACGCCCAGTCTCATTTGCCATCTCAGCACACCCCAGTGGTGGGGCTGGCATGGCAGGCCCAGGGATTGAACCCCTGGCCGCTACACCTGCTTGCATGTGCTTTACTCTGATCAGCTATTTGGCCAGCTTTCTCTTTTCTTCTGCTTTTCCATCTATGTATCTGTCTCATAGGTGGAGCCAAGGAAGTGTAAAGTCCTGTTACTAAAGGTGATTGTTATTGCTGGGTGTGGTGGTGCACACCTATAATCCCAGCACTTGGGAGGTAGAGATAAATGGATTGCTATGAGTTTGAGGCCAGCATGGGCTACCTAGTGAGACTCTATCTCAAGAAAGGAAAGAAGAAGAAAAAAAGATAGAAAGAAAGAAAGAAAGAAAGAAAGAAAGAAAGAAGAATGTTAGTGGTAGCAGTGGTATGTGATAATTTGTAAGTAGGATGTGATGTTACACTACAATTTATATTGGAAAGTCAGACTTTTACTAGGGCTTGGATCATGGCCCCACAGATAATCTTGTCTTTCAAATCAAGCATGTGATGAAAGAGCTGCTGGTAAAGTTTAGATATTTTCTACAAAAGAAAGGAGGTACTTATTTATGACTTAAAAAAATTAAATATATCCAAAGGGAACTCTCTGAAAATGCAGAACAAAACAAAAAAATGCAGTTATCAAGACACAAAGTCATGGGGTATGACTAAGATGAGTGGTACATACGGCAGGATAGTAGATTACTAGTAAATTTAAATTTTATGAATTTTGTCTGCCAAAACCAATGGTGCTGTATGTGTTAAAGACAGACTCGGCTGGGTAAAATGATATGATGAGTCTGCCAGAGTGAAGCCTCATGAGTTTTCTTGAGCGGGAGGGACCAGGCTTTATTTTATAAGAGCATCCCTTTTGAAAAGGGGACAGTGAAATGAAGTCTAATGTATTGATGAAGTTCAAGGCAGTTAAAGAGAAAGTGATAAATACTGAAGTGAAAGAAGCATCATGCTGACAGAATGAAGGAAAAATCCCGTAGATCTAAGATTAGAGCATTTTTAGTACTAGGATTTTATGTATCTACTTTTTATAGTGGTCCCTTTTAGATGTATAGTCATTACTGGCATAAACTTCTCACTACCACTTCTTTGGAGTATAAGAAATATGTCCATATTCAGAAATTGTCTTTGAAAATAAGTATCTTATTTGGACTAGAAAAATGATTGGATTCAGTATCTGAGCTCTGTTAAATAATTGTATGTATAACCTATACTTAGTAGCATCCCAAATAATGAAAATTTATTAGTCACCACTTTTTTATTTTTATTTTATTTTATTTTATTTTTAATTTATTTTTTCTTGTTTCACAACTTTTATTTTTATGGCCGTCTCAGCCTCCCCTGCAGGCAGGGCTGGCGCAGCATGTGGTGCCGGGGATCGAACCGTAGTCCCTGCAGCTGCCTAAGCTTTCCTAAGCAGGTGCTTTAGACCACTGAGCCATCCTGCCGGGCCCCAGTCACCACTTTTTTAAAAAGTCAAAATCAGGGGTGGGGAGATAGCTCAGCAGTGTAAGTGCCTTCCTGGCAAGCACAAGAACCTGGAGGGTTCAGTCCCTGGTACCACATGGCGTTTTAATTCATGAAGAAGGGAGTGGTTCAGGGATGTATGACTGAGGGGAAGGTGGGAAGTACCATGGCCCGATAGCACACTTGCAATATACAGAGAGAGAGAGGTGCAGGAGGACTAACCTGTGTAGCACAGACTGAGCTAAGTATGTTGTGTTTAGGGGTCAATGGTTTGACTTTTTTTTTTTTTTTTTTTTTTTATACCAAGGATTGAACTCAGGACCTTGTGCTTGCCAAGCAGGTGCTAATGCCACTGAGCTGTCTCCCTGACTTTGATGTATAATTCTCATGCCCTGAGATGTCAGGGACTTTTTCTCTAGGCTCAGTTCCAGCAGGCAGCAAGTCAGTCAGTCAGTCTAACTCATGCATCCTAGTTGGGAGCTATAAGTTGGCATCACTGACCTATGTCATTGCTTTAAAGACTATGCATTAGCACCTTGGCATTGCTTAGAGCCAGTTAAGAGGATGAAGAAATATCATAGTTAGCTCTACACATATCGGTACATGGAAGCAGCACCAGATTTAGCCAAAATGGAGACAGATGCTCTTCTTTCAAGGAGAACTATCTGGGTGGTCCTTCACAATTCTTTGTGCCAAAAATTATTTTAAGTTCTTTATGTATAATAATGCATTTAGTAACTGTAGTCCTAGGAATTACAGCACATTGTTACCATTCTTTAAAAATCTTTATTTGGTACAGGTCTCAAGTCAGACTTGTAGTGATCCCCTTGTCTCAACCTCCTGAGCACTGGCATTACAGACATCCACCACCATGCCCAGTTTGGGTGGCTGTCTCAGCTCACTTGGGGATGGAGCCTGTGCTGCATGTGACGCTGGTCCGTGCATTTGCAAGGCAGGTGCTCAGTCTGCTGAGCTGCCCCCTCCAGCCTGCTACCCTGTTTTATAGATGAAGAAACTGAAGTGTATAAGGCAAGCCATTTTGGCAAGACTTTATAACTGGTATGTGGCAGAACCAAGGATTGTAGTCATACCATCTGCCACTAGGGCTTTCACACTATGTTTGACTGTACCTATCCTAATTAATGTGGTACAAGAGTGTCGTGGTATACGTACTCTTGTACCTCAGAATTATTTGCTACTTTGAGATACAATACCTGGTTATTCTTTATAGATACTGTACCCTTGATACATAGGAAAAAATTTTTATTTATTTATTTATGGTATCAAGAGTAGAACTCAGGACTTTGCGCTTACCAGATTGGTGCTGTGCTGCTGAGCTATATTCCTGGCCATGGAAAAAAGTTTAAAGCAGAAGTTATTTGTATACAATATAACTGAAATATATAAATTCTAAGGTGAAGTTTGATACGCTTAGCCATATTTCTTAGTGTTTAATGAAGTAGAACATTTAGAAAATTAATTTGTGGGGCCCGGCGGGATGGCTCAGTGGTCTAAAGCGCCTGCTTGGGAAAGCTTAGGTGGCTTCAGGGACCGCGGTTCGATCCCCGGCACCACATGCTGCGCCAGCCCTGCCCTTGGGGCGGGCTGAGCCGGCCATAAAAATGAGTGAATAAACAAAGGTTCTGAAACAAGAAAAAAATAAAATAAAATAAAGTAAAATAAAATAAAATAAAATAATGAATTCTTTAAAAAAAAAAAAAAAAAGAAAATTAATTTGTTTTTGTTGTACTATTTTTGGAAGCAGAAGTAGTACAAAGGTAGAATTTTTGAGAACTTAAAATCTTTAGAATCCGGTCCCGAGCCCCTCAGGCCCACACGCCTCCCAGGTAAGGACCCTCGGTCCCTCTCCCCGTCTTTTTTCAGATCCCTGCCTGACTTCCAGTCCCGAGACACGCAGGCCCACACACCAGCTGGGTAAGGACCCTTGGCCCACCTTCCCCCTTTTCCTTTTTTTTTTTTTCAACCCCTCCTGCCCAAGCTCCAGTACCGAACCCATCACACATCTCATCTGGCAACCCATCTGGTCCACGAACCTACCAGGACTCCTCAATTCCAGAGCTCCACCTCCATCCACAGACCAGACCCATGAGGCTTCATAGCAGCCAGCAGCCCAAGCTCTGACACATAGCCAGGCACTTCTGGAGGGGAACCAACTTGGGGGATCCAGACCAAACGCCCATAGGTGCTAACAGCATAACGTCACTGAAGTGCAGAGATCGCTTCCATACAAAATGATAACAAGGAGGAAGATGCAATCTCAGGGCCCAAGCCCACCCAAATCAAATACAGAAGACACTACCATGGAAGAAAATGGGAATCATGCAGATGAAACCTCTGAATCGGTAGCATCTGAGGCAGACAGACAAGTGCAGAAACTTATAGAGCAACTGAGATCAGAGATAACATCTGAAGTAAAAAAAAGAAATACATGCAGTGGAAAAACGACTGGAGAAACATATAGTGGAAATCAGAGCAGAAATAATATCTGAAGTTAACAAAGACATGTCTGAGTCAATAGCATCCCAAGTAGGGGAACAACTATAGAAAAGTAGAGAGGAGAACAGAACAGAAATAATCTCTGAATTAGAGAAAGGATAACCATAATGACAGACTTCAATACTATTAAAGAAGACATCGATAAAAAATTAGAGGAGAATAGAAAAATGATGGACTCCCTGACGGAGCAATATAGGAAAGAAATAGATTGTATGAAACAGTTTCAAAGAGATATACAAGAAAATAAAATCTCAATCACAAGTTGGCAGAGCCATATGAACGAAAGTGAAGATAGAGTCTCAGATCTTGAAGACACAGTTGCAGCCAGTGAAAGAGTAAGAAAGGATCTTTTAAAAACAACCAGGAGCCGGGCGTGGTGGCTCACGCCTGTAATCCCAGCACTTGGGAGGCTGAGGCAGGAGGATCCTTGTGAGTTCTAGACCAGCCTGGGCTACAGAAGTGAGCTCAAGGCCAACCTGAACTGCACAGTGAGACCCTGTCTCAAAAATTAAAACAAACAAACAAACAAACAAACAAAAAAAAAACAACCAGAATGCAGGAAAAAAATAATTCAACATCTGCAAGATGATGCAAAAGTGAACAACGTGAGATTAATGGGAATCAATGAGAAAGAAGGAGTCAATACAAATGATATAAAAAGAATATCGGCAGAAGTAATAGCACAAAACCTCCCAATATGAAAAAACAATTGGATGTTCAGGTAACTGAAGCATACAACAACCCAACTAAAAACACGCCAAGACATATAATAGTCAAGATACCAGAAATCCAGCTGAAGAATAATATACTAAAAGCTGCTAGAGAAAAGAAACAGATCACATTTAAAGGAAAACCCATCAGAATAACGGCGGATTTCTCTTCACAAACCATGAAGTCAAGAAGAGCAAGGAGCAGAGTGTTTCAAGTCCTCCATGAAAACAAATTTCAGCCCAGACTACTATACCCAGTAAAGCTCTCCTTCAAGTATGAGAGAGAAGTGAAATATTTCCATGACAAGGAGCAACTAAGGAATTTCATGACATTAAAGCCAACGCTGCACAATATTCTAACAAACATTGTAGAGAGGGACCAAAATGACCCGAATTCAACAAATGAGAACAGAAAGATCCCACCAAATACAGTAACCAACTAAATATAGGAGGAAAAAGTGGTAAACAGTAGCAAATAAAAGTCATGTCAACCATAAGTCAATACATTTCAATTATAACCATCAATGTAAATAGACTCAATTCTCCAGTTAAAAGAAGTAGACTTGCAGAGTGGATAAGGAAACAGAGCCCAACAATATGCTGCATACAAGAAACACATTTAACCCATAAAGAAACTCATAGGCT